>JASAND010000876.1:0-43351 GCA_030248195.1 Trissonchulus latispiculum | reverse complement strand
CCCTCTGATATCGTTTTCTGATGCAGAAACAGTTGCGTTTTTTTCAAATTTTCCGTACCCCACGCCACGCGACGACCCCCCCCCCCCCAAGTGGGAGTTAAGCCCCCCGTTATGCTCTTTTCCTATAGCCCCTCTGTAAACGTTTTCTGATGCTGAAACAATTGCGTTTTTTCAAATTTTCCGTACTAAACGCACCGCGACGACCCCCCCTTCCGGTGAGAGTTAGGCCCCCCTCATCCTGTTTTCCGATAACCCCCTCTGTGAACGTTTTATGATGCAGAAACAATTGCATTTTTGAAATTTCCGCATCAGCACGCAGAGCGACACTCCCCCTTAGGGTGGGCGTTCGGCCCCCGTCTTCATGTTTTCCGGCATGCCTTTGTAAAGTCACTGATGTACACGTAGTTACGGAAACAATTGCGTTTTTCAAATATCCCAACTCCACGCAGGGCGACGCCCCCCCCCCCCCGATGGGCGTTCGGCCCCCCTCCATGCTGTATTACAAAATACTCTGCCAACGTTTTATGATGCAGAAACAATTGCGTTTTTCAAATTTCCCCACCCCCGCGCCGCGCGACGCCCCCCCCCCCCCCCCCCCCGGTGGACGTTCGGTCCTGTTCGGTCCCCCTCTAACCTGTGTTCCAAAGTACTCTTTGGAAACGTTTTCTGATATACGTTTTATGATGCAGAAAGAATTGCGTATTTCAAATTTTCTCAAGCCCACGCAGCGCGACCCCCCCCCGTGGGCGTTCGGCACCCCTCCAACCATGCTCCAAAATACTCTTTGGAAACATTTTCTGGTAAACATTGTATAATGCAGAAACAATTGTATTTTGCAAATTTCCTCAAGCCCACGCAGCGCGACCCCCCCCCCCCCCGGTTGGCGTTCTCCCCCCCTCCAACCTGTGCTCTAAAATACTCTTTGCAAACTTTTTATGATGTGCAGAAGCAATTGCGTTTTTCAAATTTCCGCATCCACACGCAGCGTGACTCCTCCCTCCCGGTGGGCGTTTGGCCCCCCCGTCGTCATCTTTTCCGGCAAGCCTTTGTAAAAGTCGCTGATGTACACGTACGTACGTTGACAATGGTGTTTTTTCAAATGCCCGTACCCCCACGCAGCGCTAAACCATTGCGTTCTTTCAAACAATAGCGTTTTCCACATTTTTCCTACCCCTCCCCGGTTCTCTTTTCAGATAAACCCTCTGGTACACACACAAACCAATATAAACATTTAATGCTCCGTAGAATTGACAAAAATGCCCTAAACGTGCTTAACACCAAAAATGCCCTATGTATACTATCAGGTTTTTCAAATATTTTTTACGGCAGTTTATTCATTTTATATTATTTATTAATTAATCCTGATAAGTAAAACGCTAAAGCGGAAAAATGCAAGAAACTAGAGGGAAAAATGCCCTAGACGGGCATGCAGTGGCTAGAATAGGGAAAGAAGGAAGGGCGGAAAAATGCCGATATAATTGACTGTCGGCGCTGAAAATGATAGAAACTAGATTCAGCGCCGAATAGGGAAAGCAGTCGGCGCTGAAAATGATAGAAACTAGATTCAGCGCCGAATAGGGAAAGCAGTCGGCGCTGAAAATTATAGAAACTAGATTCAGCGCCGAATAGGGAATGCAGTCTGGTAGCGTGGAACAGGCAATTCCTCCGTCCATCCTATTCGCGTGAATTGCGATATATCTAGCTCAACAGTTCATTTCTCTAACAATCTTACCTTCGATACGGTAATCTCATTAACTGTGAATGGGTTTTATACCTACTCGCGTAAATTACAATAATATGTTGATATGAGCGGCTGCTTTCGCGTACAATTTTGTCTTAAACAGCAATCTAGAAACTCCCTGAGTTCTCTACTTTTAGACTTACTTGAGCCTCGCGACTGTAGCATATCTGCTGCCATCGCGTTTTAATGGCCTAATATTGACACGATTAAGATTTCATTTTGGCACATACTTTTATCGGCTTTTCCAACACAACATTTTTAACGATCAATGACACTTTTAATTTGTTTTAGACTATTATTAACAGCGAAATTATTAAAGCTCCAAATGCGTAACAGAGTATTTTTAGTTGGAACTAGTAATACTAATAGACAATGCTCTTTATGTACTTCATGAAGAAGAAATCCGGCTTTAACTTTGCGTTAAAGAACAAAGCTAGCTAGCTACAGCACATGTCGTTCACATAATAACACTTAATGTTAACTGCGTTAGTTCATGATCCACAATCAACCACGAAGTTTCTACTCTACAAAAGCACACTTTGCTTACACAAACGATATGGCTGTAGCCTGCCTTATTTCAAACGCAGTATATATATACGTATACCACGTTCTCGGGTAGTGCAGAGCAGTTCACGCGAATAGGATGGACGGAGGAATTGCCTGTTCCACGCTACCAGACTGCATTCCCTATTCGGCGCTGAATCTAGTTTCTATAATTTTCAGCGCCGACTGCTTTCCCTATTCGGCGCTGAATCTAGTTTCTATCATTTTCAGCGCCGACTGCTTTCCCTATTCGGCGCTGAATCTAGTTTCTATCATTTTCAGCGCCGACAGTCAATTATATCGGCATTTTTCCGCCCTTCCTTCTTTCCCTATTCTAGCCACTGCATGCCCGTCTAGGGCATTTTTCCCTCTAGTAATTTGTCGATTTTTAAAAAAAATTTCTTAAAACACTCAAACTATGCATAGAAACAGTTGAAAAATTTTTCTAGGAAGGGGGCCCGACACCCCAAAGGGGGGACCAAATTGCAAAGGGGGGCCCGCCCCCCCCCTGGCGCCGCGACTGATTGCATTGTGTACAATAGATACTTCATGTATACTTTGTTTTGTAGGTTAGTTTAAATTATATAATAAGCAATAATGAGCATAAAATCCGGTCTAAAACCGATTGCTGAAGAAGAAGAGGACATGGATGACGATTTAGATGACAATTTGGGAGAAGAGATTTCAGAAAAACAGCTGGCAGATGCCGAAAATGCCGTCAACAAAAATGTCTACGACTATAAGGCGCATGAGAATTTGCTGAAATTGTGCAAGTACGATGATCATAATATTATTACATAATAGGATAGATACATTTTTGCCCCCCCCCCAATCCCTTGTCAAGAAGCCGTTCTCCCCAAGAAAATAACCCTAGAATCAATAATTCCAGTCTAGGGGGGTAACTTAAGATAGTCTTACCAGATATTTGTGTTTACATACTTTAGGCAAAAATAAGTGAAGGGGGACGACCCTCCCACCAGTGGGCGGGGGAAATAAAACGGTCAAAATGCTAAAAATACAGTATGTATATATAACTCGCCTGTTTTTCACGTATATATTATACGTACTGCTATAACTATGTAAGCTAAAAAGAGCTCAAAAATTAAGTTTTGGCACCGCAGTAGATGGTTTCGACCAAAAAATTCCGGCGACGCCGGAAAAGTTTTGAAAATTTTGAGTAAAAATTTTGAAAATTTGGCAATTTCTAGGCGCCCTTGTGGGAGTGGGGTGAAAGACCAATAACGAAGGAGGTGGGCCGAGTGGGGGGGGGGTCCAAAAAGTGGGGGCGCCCCCCCCCTACTAAAGCGAACACAGTCAAAAATTCAGCAAAAGTTAGGCCAATCAATTATTTGTCCCCTCGGCCATTTCTCAAATTTTGCTGCCCTGAAAATCCTCTGTCCTCTGTCTGATTGTTGAGTTTTTTTCTGTTTCAGGCAAGCTGGTGAACTGGATCGTCTACGTGAGGCCCGGGAACGATTTGCCAAACACTTTCCGCTGAGCCCGACGCTCTGGCTGGAATGGATCAAGGATGAAATCGCCCTAGAGGAGGGATCTGAAATCATTCAGGTTTTTCTGCAAAAATTATAGAATTTAATTTTAATTATTATATAAATATATTAATTTAAAATTAAAAATTATATATATATATGATTTAAGCTTGATAATAGCGTTTGTCATGCTTTTCCGTACCATGTGTGGATACCGTTATGTTTTCTAATGGTGGTTTTGCTTTCAGTTTTTCCTCAGTTTTTCTACTCTGACTACGTATTTTTAGTACGTATATATCTGGGAAATTGGCCTCCTTCTGGAAATTACCTTCTTTCCTGAAAATTGCCCGTACATGGAGTTTTGGCTACCGCTTACGGTTTTTGTGTACCCAAGTTTTTGCCAATATAGGTCAATTTTCAAAAGTTTTTCTGTTTCATCGATATTCTTCTTAACGATATCTACATACGTATTGTTAGCCCAATTCCAGGCATTCTTGAAAAATACAAATTTTTGTCTTTTGTTGTAAAAGAATCCCCCGGGAAACTCCATCCCCCGATAAAGTCTCTAAAAATACCCTTCTATTTTTAGAAGCTGGTCTACGCAGTTAGAAGTAAAAGTTGGCTATTGCGTATCACAAAAGTTGGCAGATTTAGTGGTCAAAAATTGCATAAAGGTGCATTCATATGATAGTTCCAGGCACAAGTAGACGCGCGTACGTAAGCGTCTGCATGCGTTCATGAGCATGAATACGCTACAACTAATTTTTAAACGGTTAAAACGGCATGTTATATACAATCTGAGGCGTCGACGCGCGTCTCTCTGCGTTCGCGACTATGAATGCACTTTAAGAGAGAGAGAAGAGAGTGGCGAAGCCGGAAAATGTTTGAAAACTGTTTTCTTCTGTGTGAATATTTCAGGACAAAATTTAGTTTCAAAAGAATTCTCTAATTTTCTGAAGAGGAAGTCGTTCATTCCCCTCCTCCCTTCTCTCCGCGTCACTGGAATAAGCCCAGCAGGTTTGGCTTCCATTTTATGCTTTGTTTCAGGGCCTGTTTGAACGCGCCGCCCAAGACTATGTCTCCTTTGACGTATGGCTGGAGTATTGCCAGTGGGCCATAGGAGCCCTAGGAGACGAGCCCGAAGCTGTTCGTGCCGTGCTGGAAAAGGCTGTGACGGCTGTTGGATTGCAGGTTGGTTAGGGGGTGGGGGGACTCGAAAAGTTTGCAATTTTTGAGTCTTTTTTCCACTTGTCCCCTTTTCCATATTTGTGTTTGTGTATATATACTTACTCATCTATATATGTATATATAGGTTGATTGGGTCAACTGTTGTTGTTCTTCAAATAGTTGACTCAATTTTAAATATATTTTTCTTCAATTTAAATTTAATAACTTTAATTTCTATTTTTCTTCAAATTAAGTTTAATACCTTTAATTTAATTTAAATTTAATTTAATACTTAATTTTAAATCTTAATCTTTTGGTGGCTTCCATTCACGTCTTCTGCTGTTTTAGTCCAGAAACGGTGCCATGATCTGGGAAGTCTACCGGCAGTATGAGATGGCCCTGCTGCAATCGGTGCTGGAGGATTCGGCCAAGGTTGAGGCTCAGGTGGGTCGGGTCCAGAAACTCTATCGAAGACAACTGTCCCTTCCGTTGCAGGGAATGGAAACGGTACGGTTCAGGTTGTTCAGTTACTACATAAATCTCTGATTATTCTCAGATCTGTCCAGGGAGGGGAGGTGGTTGGGGTGGTGTCACCTTCCTTTTTGGGGTCCTTTGTATGCCAGTTGGCTCCACCTCTTTAATTTTTTTGGGGAACTCTTCTCTACTCATCTTGAGGTGCCCAAAGTCAGATACTAAGGGATTTCTGGTCAATATTTTCGAACTCCGTTTCAGTTTCACTAGAATTCTTTGTCCAAAGATGTCCATTTTGTTTCTAAGACTCGTACAGGGCGGTGGATGAGAGCACTAGTTTCTGCCGTATAGTTTTGTATTCCTCCTTCCTAAATTTTCCGGTTTGAGTCAGTAGCAGACATGTGCAGGAGGGAAAGTTTGGGGGGGGGTGAACCTTCGCCCTCGGAAAGCCGAAGTTTTCTGGTTTTTTGCCTACAAAACCGGATAAATCCGGATTCTACAGAGCCAATGAGTCAAAAGGTCAAGTTTTCGTCGTTAGTTGTTCAGCTTTATAATGCATCGTTTTTCCATAAAGACATTTCACAGTTTTTACCTTTTTCATTTTGTTTTTATTGTTTCAGGTCTACGAAGAGTACCAGAAATTCCTATCCGAACTGTTCGATGCCGGCGACCTTGACAGCCATTTGGCCCAAGTCACCCAGCCCTACAAGCATGCCCTGCAGCGTCTGTCGATCCTACTGCCCTTGGATGATGCCCTAGACCAGAGCCCCGCTCCGCACCTTGAGGCACATCAGGACTACATTGCCCAGGAACTGAAATGGGGCGATCCGGGGCGAATTCAGGGTGCCTACGAACAGGCCCTGACCGATAACCCCCTCGACGGGCCGCTGTGGCTTCGCTACCTTCGCTATCTACATCGTGAGCTGCGGGTGCCTAGCCTAACGCTGGCCGCTTGCGCTCGCGCAGTACGTAACTGTCCGTGGGTGGGTGCCTGTTGGCACCTATACCTGCTGGCACTGGAAAAATCCGGGGCCATGTGGTCCGAACTGGAATCGGTGTTTGCCGCAGCGGCGGAAAATGTGGCCAGCCTTTCCGATGGCCATGATCTTTGGTTGGCCTTCGTTTTTCAGCTGAAGCGAAGGTTGGATGCCGACTTTGGACCGCCTGAGCCGGGCCAACCGAAACGGCCCGACTACGGGCCCTGTCTGGCCCTGTTCGAGCGGGGCGCGGAGGCTCTAAAGGGGGCTTTTGGAGAGGCGGGTTGGGATCTGGGCGGCAGCTATCGCCGATGTTGGGCCCAGTTTGCGGGCCGTTTTGCCCGCAATCTGCCCCAGATGCGAGCCCTCTGGGAACAGTTGATGACCGAGGCCGGGAATGGTGCCTGCGCAGCGGCCTGGTTTGAGTACATTCGGGCGGAGCGGGAGTTTGGCCATGCGGCGCATGCGCGAAAACTCTACGTGAAGGCGGTCAATTCGGTCAGTGACTTCCCTGCCGATATTTGCGCCGCCTTTGTCCAGTTTGAGCGGGAGGAAGGGACGCTGGCTGATTTGGAAGCTGCGCTGGAGCGCACCGAAGCGCAACTGGAACGGGTTGCTCAGCGTCAGGCGAAACAGGACGGTCGAAAGCAGCGAAAACAGGCGGCAAAGGGTGGTGGTGCGAACGCTTCTACGGCGGAGAAAGCGAATTTTTCTGGAAAGGACCACCGGTCGGAAAAACAGTGGGCTAGGAAGGGTGAATCGAAAAAGTCTAATATTTTTTCGGCTTCGCCGAAAAAATCGCCGCCGGCGAAAAACAGTGAGATTGTTGAGAAAATGGAGGCGGAAAAAATTGCTGATGAGTTGGCGGATTGTAAGTATATGTATACTAGTGAGATTTTGTTTATTTTTGCGGTGGTGAACGCTGTTAGTCATAATCTGTATACTGCTGTGTCATGGTATTTTTTGGGGATGTTTTGCCGGAAGGGGAAAAGTGTCAGATTAATGTGTCTGAATTTTGGCTAACAAAAGTGTGCGACTTTAATCTTTGGGCATGTGTGGACAGGGGCGTATTCGTGATTATGAAAAAGAGAGGGGGGGCTTGGGTTTTATTGGGGGCGGACGGAGACATTTTATAAATTTCTACATTTCTTGCACTGAACTGTTGATAAAATTTTCCTTCGGTCAATTCAAAAGGAGGGGTTTGCCCAATACCCTACCCTAGGTACGCCCTTGTGTGTAGATAATCTGCATGCGAAAACGGAACAATTCTAAAAATTTGTGCTCAGTTTTTTCAAAAATTTGGGGAACCAAAAATTTCGGAGGGTGGGGCAGCAAAGTCGAGGGGCTGCATATTTGGGAGGAAGTCGGTTTTGAGGTGCCAAACTCAGGTAACCCGATCTATCTAAATTTCTACAAAAGTGAAATAAGAGACTGAAATTCGATCTCTGAAATCCGGAAACAAGTCAAACGTCTGGCAGATTTTAACCCCAACCAACCCGCCACCTGTCCATTCTCTATAAAGCAATATTATTTTTGTAAACTCTAATTGTAATTGATTCCACGTTCGATAACATTGTAATTGGATAATTAAATTAGAAATAATCCGGTTTGCCGGAAATTTGGACATTGTGATGTTTGTGCAGCTTTCTGGTTTCAGTGCGTCCATACAAACGAAAGATGGTCACCAAAGAGCCAGAAGATTCTCCGAACACCCCTGTCGACGGTCCGTCTGCCCCAAAATTGCAGCGGGATTCGGACGGATTTGCTGTTCCCCTTCTGCCTGGGTCAAAGCCGGCCACCGCTGATAGCGCCAGCAGCATTACCAGAACGGAGGCATCGGCAGTCTCCTCCATCAGCGAATCAGCGGAGAGTAAGCTTGCTACTATCAGGCACGCAAGAGTCCATATAAGAGTATGCCAGCTGTCATACTCTATGTATTATAAGCGTGACACATCCTCTGTACGCTAACGACTGATCCCCCTCCCCGCAAATTGGACCCTTCACTTCAAAACATTTGGCCGCCATGTATGTGTTCTAAAGCTCGAAACAAACAGAAAACTTGCGCACGTAGTGCTGGTGTTTTCGAGCTTTAGCACACAAGCATGGAGGGAGTGAGCGTACCCCCGTTTCGACTGGATACCAATTTACCGGGGGGGGGGGGTCACTGGGGTCCAATCTCCGGGGGGGGGGGTCTGCCGTTAGCGTGCAGAGGATGTGTCATGCTGATAATACATAGAGTATGCCAGCTGTCATGCTCTTATGTATTATGTATGTATTATGTACTCTTGATAATAGATAAGAGTATGATACTGGGCATATACAAAGAGCAAAAATTGGGCTGTGTACGCTAATGGCTGACAGTGTGTGTATCAAAGTCGCCGCAGTTATATACTGAATTAATTATGCTAGCAATTTTTTACCGAGTATTTGGTCAAAGGCAGATTGGATGTAAATCAAGTCTAAAACGATGGCATGCCCGTTTTGTCTATGTTCCTTAGGTTCAAAATTCAAATGGGTGAAAGGGTTTCTTTCTTCTCAATTTTCTTGGGGGCTGTGTATCTGTCGTGGGCTTGATCAGCCACCACCAAAAATAGCTTGACTTATGCCAGTAATTTTTGGGGTGGGGCGAACATGTTTCTGAATGTATGCTAAAAATAGCGCTATTTTTATAGAATTCTCCGAAAAGGTTAAATTTTTAGTGCAAAATAAGCATGTTTATAGTTAAAAAGGCAAATTTGGCTTAAAATCTCCGGCGAGGCCGGAAACTTTTTGAATATTTGGCCCTCTGAGCGAATTTTTCAGGCGAAAATTCAGTACCAAACGGGACAGCCTCTGGTTTGGGAAGAGGTCGCTATATGGGGGGCCCACCTTCTCCCACTAGAATATCCCCAGGATAGAATGAGCTCAGAGTACGTATATATATAGGACAGATAATGATAGTGGTATTTTAAATTTTGATATAAATTTGAAATTTAAATTTAGATTTTAAATTTTAATATTTTGATATATAAACTTTTTTAAAACTAAATTATTTAATTCATTTTTCGGAATTTCAGGCTCTACGATTTCGGCTGATGCTGGCCCTTCCTCCAGCCTAAAATCGGGTGCCATTGTCGAGCGAAATCCAGAGAAACAGGAACGAACGATTTTCCTATCCAATCTCAGCTTTCAGCTGAGCACTGAACGGCTGCGAGAGATTTTTGGGCCGGTGGGTGAAATTGTGGATATCCGCCTGGCGCCCGGCAAGGGTGGCAAGTCGCGCGGGTTTGGCTATGTGGAGTTTGCCTCTGCAGAAACGGTTCCGCTAGCTCTGAAACTGGACCGGATGCCCCTGGGTAGGTCTTTTCTGTATCTGAAGATTTTATCCGGATATAATAAATTTTGTTTTAATTAAATCTTCTATTGCTGGGTTTATTTATGCGGAGAGTGGGGGGCGTGGCCAGGTGAAGGTTTTCTCTTGGAGATAGTCCGTCCTGTCCTGCCACTTAATCTTAGGGATTCCAGAGATTGGAGTCCCTAAGAAAATTCCAGAAATTGACAAACTTAAAAGTGAGAGTCCCAATGCTTTAAAAATGGACTAGGATTCAGTGTTGACGGTTGGGGCTGATGCATTTATATTTTGTTTTTTCAAGAAACAAACCCGTGCTTCGCGTGTCTCTGAGGAATTTTTTGATTAAACTTTATTATTGCCAATTTACTTTTTTGTAATTTTAAATTCATTTTCGTTTCAATTGCCTTGTATTTGTATTACCTGAAAGTCGCAAAAACAATTCCAAATGTTCTAGAAGGTTAGCTTCGGATGCACTGTTCTATAAAATTTATAAAAATATTAAAATATCACTGATTTTTGCAGTTTATTTCAGAAGGTCGACCCATGTACGTGTCCAAGTGCCGTCCGGACAAGGAACGGCGGGAGCCTGGCTTTCGCTGGTCCACCGGGATTGAACGGCACAAACTGTTTGTTCGTGGTGTGCCACGCAGCGCCACTGTGCCACAACTGGTGGCCCTTTTCCAACCCCACGGCCCCGTCCGTGAGGTCCGTATCGTCACGCATCGGGATGGCAAGTCTAAGGGCGTGGCCTATGTGGAGTTTGAGACGGAACAGGCTGCGGCTCAAGCCCTAGCCGCTGCGGATCTGGTGGAACTCGATGGCAGCCGTCTGGATCTGGCCTACAGTAACCCTCCGGCCCCCAGAAAATCTGGGATTTCTGGGGGTGGGGCTGGGGGCCCTTCTGGGGGTGGTGCCCGGGCTCTGAAAGGACAGCTATCGGCTGAACGCAGGCCGAAAATGGGTTTTCTGGTACCCAGGGCCTTGTCCTCTGGGGCTGGTAGATCTACAGACCCCCCGCCGAAAGATCAATCCAGTGAACCCCCGAAAAATTTGGGGGGCAAGATAATTACCCCTACCCCCACCCCTACTCTTTCTCCGACCGCTGATGTGCAGAAACCTGAGGAACGGACCAGCTCTGCGCAGATGTCCAATGAAGCTTTTCGACAGATGTTTTTGAAAAAATAAAAACAGACTTTTTGGAAATTTTTTCTGTTGTTTTTCTGTTTCTGTTCTGTTTCTGTTCTTTTTCTGTTTCTGTTGTTGATGATTGTGAAGAATTCCGTTGTTTTTTGCAATGATTGTTGTTTTGTATTATGCGGAAGGCCATGTCAAATTTCCTGTGCTTACTTATTTATTAATGTTAAACTCTGATGTCCTTGTTAACACTTCAACACATTCTGAAGGTTTTATAAATTTGACTTGGCCTTGCCTTAGTTTATCCTTGCTGAGGTACTTATTTTTGTATTTGCACAGTAAAGGCTAAAGCATTTTTTCAAACAGTCTGAGTCCTTCATTTAGTGGTCTAAAGGGTTGTATGTCGGCATAGAAAGTTTGCAGTACTGACAAAAATTCTATTTATTCGAGCCGATTTTAATGACAAATGTCAGCTTTATCTAAGGCAATATCGTTAAAATTCCATTGCAGACCTCATTAAAATGGAAACTTCCAGCCATGAAGCAGCTGTTAATTACTACAAATTTCGCCAGATAGAACTCTCGTACAGCTTACTGTTAGAAATTACATCAGGATTGGATAGGCCCAGTTCACACTAGCGCACAAGCACAGGCACAATAAGCTACTAGAACAAGCACCAGCGATGCAACCGGGTCACCGGGTCAAGAGCTTCAACCCGGTTTTCTGAATTTACCTCAAATTTTAGAAATTTTTGGCTTACCAAACTAAAATTTTAGGTTAAATTTTTGTTCAATGTACAATATTTGATTTTTCCTACATAATAGTCTTGAGCACTTTCGCAGCTATTTGAATCTGCCAGTCTCTGGCAAATTATTGTTTAGCTTTTTAGTTTTAGCTTTATAAGTTCCATGATTATTGCATAACTATTTATTTAGTATATACAGTATGGTTTGCAGTTTATTTTATTTTCGCAACCAAAGCAAACGTTGAAGGTAAATGAACAATTTAATTTAACTCACTACGTAATGAAAACCGAATTTTTAAAGTACTCCGTGTTTTTAGACAAGTATGTACTCATTAGACCTGCAAAATTTCGCAGTCGGATAAATTATTGGTTTTGCAACTAATTTCTGCATAAATTTAGAAAATGCTACAGCTATACTATTAAACGCATTTCAAGAAAACCTAGAGCAAACATATTATGTATGTCATAGTTATTCTTTTCAAAGTGGCTATGGAACATGGACGCCAAAAATTTTTTGTTCTTAGGCAAAATCAAAAAATTTTTGCAACTTGGAATTTTCTGGAAAACCGGGTCAGGGCTCAACCGGGTTTCCGGGTCAAGCCTAAGTGACCCGATTCCATCAGTAATTCACACTATTGAAAACATGAACAAGCACAACGTGAGCAGCCAATCAAAATAGTTCTACATTACGAACAAACATGTGGCGAGGCAGAATTTGAAATTATTGGTTTGCCGCTACTTCCGAAGGAAAAGGGCAAACCCTTATTCTCGTCGTGTTATTATTATTCTTCTTCTTCTTGTCCCCCCCTATTAACTCAAGCTACGCTCAACGCCCGGAGCTGAAATTTGGTGGGTATGTGGGGGTTGGTCCCAAACCTGGCCCATTTTAATTTCATCGCTCTAGACCCACCCAGTCGCCCAGGGCAGGGAATTTAATTTTTTAAAATCGTAAGGGGGGACCAAGGCGATTCTCAAAAATGGTCGAAAACTTTTTGTCTCCGATTTTGTTGAAAAGTCAGTCCTAGGGTAATTCGCGGACGTAGACTCCAAATCTGCAATCGAAATTTTTCTAGCTTTTGTAAATCTCGAGATATGGCCAAAAGTTACACTGTTGGAGACCGCAAAAGTGAGCAAACTGCCCAGAAACGCCTAATATCTGTGTTTTTTGAACTCGTTAGTCAAGTTTAGCCGGTGGATTTGCTAAAATAGCCTTTCAAAAGAAGTGTCAAGTAACTTGTGGCAATATTTAATCGAAAATTCCTTATCCCAACTGCCTTTTTATGGGCAACCATTTTCAGAGAAAGGTGTCAAAAATGGTCAAAAACTTTTTGTCTCCGATTTGGTTGAAAAGTCAGTCCTAGGGTAATTCGGGGACGCAGATTCCAAATCTGCAATCGAAATTTTTCTAGCTTTTGTAAATCTCGAGATATGGCCAAAAGTTACACTGTTGGAGACCGCAAAAGTGAGCAAACTACCCAGAAACTCCTAATATCTGTGTTTTTTGAACTCGTTAGTGAAGTTTAGCCGGTGGATTTGCTAGGACACCCTTTAAAAAGAAGTGTCAAGTAACTATCAGCGATATTTAGAAGAAAATTTCTTATCCCAACTGCCCTTTTATGGGCAACCATTTTCAGGTGAAGGTGTCAAAAATGGATAAAATCTTTTAATCTCGGATTTGATTGAAAAGTAAGTCCTGGTGTAATTCGGGGACGTAGATTCCAAATCTGCAATCGCAATTTCTCTAGCTTTTGTGAATCTCGAGATATGGTCAAAAGTACACCGTTGGAGTCCGCAAAAGTGGGCAAACTGCCCAGAAACGACTAATATCTGTGTTTTTTGAACTTGTTAGTCAATTTGAGCTGGTGGATATGCTAGGACACCCTTTAAGAGGGTGTATCAAGCAACTTGTAGTAATCGAAAATTCCTTATCCCAACTGCCCTTTTAAGGGCAACCATTTTCAGATGTACGGGTTTACAGATGTACGCCTTTTGTCTAAACTTTGGACGAAACGTTGGCCCAAGGGGAGGTCGAGAACGTAGATTTTATACGTACAATCAAACGTTTTAAAGAAGTTGTGGCTTTGGAGATATGACGAAAGGCAGTCATGCTTAATTTGCTGCAGGTACTCTAGAAAAGGATTATGTGTATATTCTCCGACTTGCTTTGCAATTTGATTACGTTAGCAAGAAGAACGTTTGTTAAACTGTAAAGTGTCTTTAAGCTACGAACTGCTTATCCCAACTGCCCCTTTAAGGGCAACCATTTTCAGAAACATTCCTTATCCCAACTGCCCCTTTAAGGGCAACCATTTTCAGAAACATTCCTTATCCCAACTGCCCCTTTAGGGCAACCATTTCCAGAAAAGTTCCTTATCCCAACTGCCCTTCCAAGGGCAACCGTTTCCAGGGAATATATATATATATACCTTATCCCAACTGTCCCTTTAAGGGCAACCATTTCCAGAAAAGTTCCTTATCCCAACTGCCGTTTCAAGGGCAACCATTTCCAGGGAATAACCTTATCCCAACTGTCCCTTTAAGGGCAACCATTTCCAGAAAAGTTCTTTATGCCAACTGCTGTTTCAAGGGCAACCATTTCCAGGGAATGTTCCTTATCCCAACTACCCCTTTAAGGGCAACCATTTTCAGAAAACAACACGGAAAATACTCTTTATTCCCCGTTTGACCGAAAATCCACGCTACAAAATAACCTGCCTAATGAAAGAAGCGGCGGCAAACCGTTCATGCCAATTTAGCTTGTATTGGCTATGCTTGTGCGTGCAGTAGTGTGAACGTTTTCGTCTTGTGCCTGTGCTTGTAATTGTGCTCATTCCTACGCTTGTGCGCTAGTGTCAAGCGAGCCTTAGTCTCCGTTCTTTCATTTTAAAGTACCATTAGTCTTCTAGTTTTGGCGTGATTCGGGCCTAAATTCTGGTAGCAGACCAGCTTCGATCTCTAAAGGTCCTTCTCAAGAAAGGGTCGGGTAGAGCAGAGTTTAGCTATTAACTCGTTTTATCTCCACTCAAACTTGAGGTTTCCTCTTAATTGTTTCATGAATTTCATCATTTTATTGGGTTGCCGCTTTTTCACAAAAAGGCAACCCTTTGCGTTGGGTATGTCCGTTATTTATTATTCTCCGGATTCTAACTTTTGATTGGCTGGACCGACCCGACTGAAATTTTCGGTGTGAGTTGAAAGTGACCTAAAGTGCTCCCGGAAGTGTGGACAGTTCAATATTTCCCGGATTCCGGGGATGGCGAATCCCGGAATTTTTTAGAATGGTAAGGGTAAAGGGAAGCGTAAAAATTTTTTGTTTCTGATTTTGCAAATTTACCTAAATAGACAGCAAGTGTTAAAAGCGTATCCCAGAAAACCTTTATGCCGCCATAAGTGTGTTTTAGAAATGGCATAAGTATCTGAATGTTGCCAGTATCTGACAGCCAGTCTGAATTTGCTGTCTAAACAATACGGAATTTTTGTCGTGTTTATCAAAAAATTTAGTATCCTTTATTACGCATTTTATCATTAAAACGCACTTCCCTGCACGCGTTTTGATTCTAGAAGACATTAAAGCTGGCTTGCACCAGTCGTGTTTAGTTTATTCATGAATAACCCTTAAACTCGTGTTTACTTAAACTCCAGTTTAAGTTTAAATTTTAATCACTTGCTCAAGTGGTGTTTAACTGCTGCTTAACTAAACTCGTGTTTAAATTTAAACACTACTTAAACATGACTTGGTCACGTTTTAGTTCCGCAAGCCAATCACAATGATAAATTTGGCCAATAAAAAGTAAGAATTTTAAATTAAACAGCAGCTAAACGTGAGGTTTAAATGGGACTTAATTTAACAGAACTTTCAATAAACTTAAACCTGACGTTAAACAGGAGGCTATAAAAGAAAAAGAAAGCATCTTTTGCTTCCTCAGCATAAATCAATTATTTTCAAGGTACTTATTTTGAGGGTGAGCATGTACAGTCGGTACTGACAGGTTAATGGTAAAAAGTTAAAGCAACCATTTTTCCGTCAAAAAAGTAAATTTTCAGACGGTATTAATAAAATTACTGTGTTTACAACTTTAATGATTTCTTATTTTTTGTATCCGACGTCAAAAACAGCAAGCAACTGTCATTTTTGCCTTAAACACGACCTTAAACCTGGTCCATCTCAAGTTTAAATTTCCAGTAGGTGGTGTTTAAATACACAAATTTTAAACTCCAGTTTAAGTTAAACTTGACTGGTGCAAGCCTACTAATGACTAAACACGAGTTTAAACTCAAGTTTAGTTTAAACGGGAGATAAACACGACTGGTGCAAGCCACCTTAAATTTATATGTCAATGAGGGACACGGTGTGTCCCACGTGCGTGTTAGGGAAACTCATTGTGGGGCACACCGTGTCCCTCAATGCCGTGAACGTGTTAAAAGTTGGTTATAGGATAATTCGATAGCGCTGATTTCGAAACTGAAATCGAAATTTCCGGAAAATTTCCGGATTTCGAGATATCGGACCAGAAAAATTCCGGATTTTGAAAAGTTTTGCCGAAAGTGGTCGATATGGTACTCAAATGAAAGCGCTCGTCGAGCTGAACAACTTTCTTGTGTGCGACATTTTCCGGAAATGCGTCAAGTGAAAGTTACGACCGAAAAACTGAAAATCCGGAAATTCATGAAAACCCGGATTTCGAATGGAAAAATATCTTGTCTCCGATTTCTTTCAAAAGTTGGTCATAGGGTAATTCGACGACCCTGATTGCGAAACTAAAATCGAAATTTCCGGAAAATTTACGGATTTCGTATAATTATTCGACAGGAAAATTTGAGTTATCTTGTTTATAAGAGGAAAAATGCAGCGGCAACCCGTTCATGCCAATTTGCTTGTTTGAGTTTCCACATGTTTTCCCCACAGTTAGGTACCTTTGTATCGTTGCCGGTAACATAATTGGCTCATCAAGTGTCTGGTGTACGACCCGATCCGTCCTTACAAGCATGGGTTTCTTTGCGGGTGGGTTTCTTTGCTCTTGAGTGACAGTTTACTGAATACACAAGCCATTAAATCAACTAGCAAATACACAGCCACAATACAACCAATTATATGCTTTGTGCCAAATAATAGCTTATACTTGTATCTCAAGTATTCATGGTGTCATTAAATTTTTGACAATTTTAAATTCCTTTTAAAAATTAACCCTTGGTTTAAAATAACAGACACTCTGCTCTGAGCATGCGACATGAACCCTTGATAGTACAAGTACAAATGTGTATAATATTAATTACAGTCAACCAAAAAACAATTGATCTGTTGAAATTGATCAGATTCGATCGATAGATCAATATTCTTCTGCGTCATCTGGATCGAAAGAATCGATTCCAACTTCCTCATAATCCTTTTCCAAGGCTGCGATGTCTTCGCGAGCTTCGCTGAATTCGCCCTCTTCCATTCCTTCGCCTACGTACCTAAAAAAAAGAAAGAAAACACATTAAAGTGAACTCAAATATCATAAAAACTAAGTACAAATGAACGCAAAACAAGTTAAAATGAAAAGCTCACAAACTTACGTATGTGGAAAACTTACAGTATTAGCTGAGCTCGGTATTTTAAACCGTACAAATTTGATACGATACACAAAATGAAAATAGAAAAAATAGAAAAGTTAAAACAAAATAAATAACAAAATGCTTACCAATGAACGAATGCCCGTTTGGCATACATTAGGTCAAATTTATGATCTAGTCTTGCCCAGGCTTCCTGAATTGCAGTTGTGTTGCTGAGCATGCAGACAGCGCGCTGCAATTTCGCCAAATCCCCGCCCGGAACAATTGTTGGAGGCTGGTAGTTGATTCCGACCTAAAAATTGAAATACCACACTGTTAAAATTCAAGAAAATTCATTTAAAGATTATTTGGTTTCGTTATTTAGTGGCGTTAAGTATTTTGCTGTCGCTTGTTTCAGTAAAAAGTTAAATTAAAATTTTCTGTCCATGGTCTTTGCTTCTCCGCCTCTTGTCTGTAGTTTAGAAACGGTCTGCGGAGAGCAGCATTTTAACGAGTCTCACAGAGTAGCCATAAAAATGCTGAAGCCTCAAAAATCGTGCACTTAGGTTTTTGCAGATCTCTTGCAATAATTCGTTGAATATGGCTAATTTCCCTAGGCGGTGCGAAATGATTGGAGCTTGTTGTTGCTGTTCTTGTTGTTGTTGTTGTTGTTTGCTGCATTAGACATCACAATGTGATGATCATCACCCGAAGATGCAAAGTGTTAGCCAGGAAACTGGCCCTATAAGGTTGGTCAAAAACAACTCAACCGAGTTGTCACTATGATTATCTAGATTGGTCCACAACTAACCAACCTTAAATCCGGTCGGGCACCAGTCCACAAACTGGATCGACCGTTTGGTTTTGATGCTGGCAATGGCAGCGTTCACATCCTTTGGGACGACGTCGCCTCGATACAGCAGGCAACAGGCCATATACTTTCCGTGGCGTGGATCGCATTTTACCATCTGGTTTCCGGGCTCGAAGCAGGCATTGGTAATTTCTACAAAAGAACTGTGAAACCGTAAAGGAGTATGATAAACGGGATATTGTTTAGAGGTTTCAGTGCACTTCTCTTCATATATCTATCTATCTATCTATCTATCTATCTATCTATCTATCTATATATATATATATATATATATATATATATATATATATATGTATATATATATATATATACATATATAGGTGTATAATCATGCCTACCCGAGCACGCCCAAATGACGCGTTCCTCCGCGGCAACGCCTAGGCTTACCGAGAGCGTGTTAGGCATAGAACAGAGCGTGCTTTTACACGTCTAAGCCTAAGCCATTTTTTTAGCATAAGCTCATGCTAATTAATTAAGCTAATTAGGAGTTGAAAAATTTTTTACCTCGCATAGGCATGCCTATCCGAGGATGCCTATCCGAGGTAACCACGTATAGGCACCTGTGTGTGTGTAAAATGCCTATTCTCGCATAGGCAGTCTCACGTGCATACGCAATGTTGAACATATATCTCGCATAAGCATAATGTATAAGTATATATATATATATATCAGTGTTTCACGTGAACACCGAAAGAAGGTAAACCACCGTTATGGCACCCACCGATCATAGTACTAATAGAATTTGTTCAATTTGATGACTATTAGCAGAGCGAAATGTCCTATGAAATCTTCCCTCATAAAGCTTTAGAAATTACCTGGATCTAAGCATTTCTATGTATTTTACTAACTTTACTATTTTACCATAGTTTTGTATTTTTACTTTTTGTATCACTTTACTCGTTTCTATCTGGTTTTACGTGTCATTTTTCACAGTAATTTCACTATTTGAGGCGACTGGCGGCGAAACTGTTTTTTTCAAAAATTTGATTTAATTTTTGCAAAGCTTTCAAAAAAGCTTAGTTCAACACTTTTCCACTGATGAGCCGCAAGTGTCTGAACCAAGTCTGGCACAAGTCGCATGCACTACTAATGCAGGATTTTAGATTTTTGTTTTTTATGTGCGTTTCTCTACGTTTATGAATTGTAAATTTCATTTATCTAGGACGAGAGTATGCTTCTTATTTTATGTTTAAGTTTTGGCTTTATTCTATTATGGGTCCACATGAATCTGACAAGGATTCTAGAAAAAGGAAAAATAAAGGTGCGTATATATCTAACTTGTTGATATAATACTCTTGATATAATCTAGTCTCACTGTCCGGGGGCGTTTATAGCCGAGTTGTAGCGTACAAAAACTATAGGTGGCTCGATTCCCGCCCTGGACACTTTTCTTCTCATCTTTCAATCCTGATTTCAACCATTCGCAGTTGGGTTGCACTTGTCGGATAAAGTTGTCCATAAAGTTCTCATTTGATGATTGGAGCAAAATTAGGGGGTTTAGTTTAATTTTAGCTTTAAAGATTTCAGCTAGGGTTAGTTGGATTTGGAAGATGAGGTTATTCTGATTTTTTTGTTTAATGCAGTTTTTCACTAATTGTCAGATAATTAACATACAGGTGGGTTCATTTTCGTTTGGCAGTTTGCCTCAGACCTGCCATTAAGTACCACACATAGAGATGTTTTTTTTAAATTTTAAATTTAAAGATTTAAATACCTTGAACCGACAGCTGTTCATGATAGGCCTTTTCAGCCGAGATAATCGGAGCGTAGGTGGCCAGGGGGAAATGGATTCGGGGGTAGGGCACCAGATTGGTCTGAAATTCCGTCAAATCCACATTCAGCGCTCCGTCGAAGCGCAACGAGGCCGTGATCGATGAAACGATCTGAGCGATCAGTCGATTCAGATTGGTGTAGGTCGGTCGAGCGATATCTAAGAAGTGACAAAGAAAGGAAGATCAGTGTTGGACAGAAATTAAATTGAAAAAATTTGAAAACCGAAGTTGGCAAAACTTTTTCCACTGAATCACCTGTGGCTCAGTTGGTTAGAGTGTCTGCGCGTTGAGCAGGAGACCGGGGGTTCGAGTCCTGCCAGTGCTCAAATTTTTTCCTGCGTGGTGTGCAACTTTCCTTCACTCTTTACGTAGTATTCAGTTAGTATATATAGGATATATATATATATGTATATATATATACATGTATATATATACCTAAATTTCTTCGACAGATGTCATAGATAGCCTCATTATCCACCATAAAGGCGCAGTCACTGTGCTCCAGTGTTGTGTGAGTGGTCAGAATTGAGTTGTAGGGTTCAACCACAGCCGTAGCTACCTAGAAAAAGTATAGCATATAGAGATGTTGTTAAACATACAAAACTAAATTTTTAATTAAATTCAATTAAAATTGAGTTTACTTATTCAATCTAACATTTTTTGAAATTAGCATTTTCCTGGTGATTGCATAGTGTGTACCATAAATTCGGCTGAAAAATTTAAATTTTTAAATCAAAAATCTAGGCGTTTCTCGTCTGCTTTAGAGGCCATATTGAATAGGTAGAGCTGATTACAAAGTGACCAAAACTACAAACCTAAGGAACCTATTTTGCATAAAAAGTTAGCCCCAAAATAATAGGATAGGGTTCCTAAACCTGAGGCGCAGGGTAGATGGAAAACTCCAGCTTCGCCTTTTTTCCATAGTCCACCGACAGTCGTTCCATCAGCAGGGACGAAAATCCGGATCCGGTCCCGCCCCCGAAACTGTGAAATATCATAAATCCCTGAAGTCCGGTACAGTTTTCGGTTAATTTCCGAACCCGGTCCATGGCCACATCGATAATCTCCTTTCCGATGGTGTAGTGACCGCGAGCATAGTTGTTGGCGGCATCCTCTTTTCCCGTTATCAGCTGTTCCGGATGAAACAGGGAGCGATAGGTTCCGGTACGAATCTCGTCTGGAATTAAAATTTCTAAATTTAAAAATATTAAATTAATTTTCTGGAAAAATGTACAGTTGTAGGTGTTGACGTTGGCTTGCTATTACGGTGGCAGATGGACTAACAGCCAACTTAAAAGTCCGTTTAATTTAAATTCGGTAACTTAATTTTAGCTGTTATAAATTTGGTTTTTCGCTGCACAGTCATGTCAAAGTTTCACGTCTCGTTTAATGACTAGCTTTATTGGTTTATGTAGTAGTCGTAATTTAGGCCATTCTCATTTCAATGTTAATTAATCTTAAATTTTTATTATCTATAGTATCTTAATTTAATAATTTTATATTTTAATCTTAATCTTATCGTATTAATTATATATTTTAACCAAGACAACATTTTAACAAATTAAAATGTTTATGTTGTCGCATATATAAGCAGCGAGACTAGAGTCTAGAGTTTTCTTTCTGCAGAAATCTGTGTAAAACTTCGATGGCGATAACCTCTCAAAGCTTTCCAGTACAATAAGTTTTTCGTCAAAAAGGTTTATCTAAATAGGTTTATCCTAAGACCTAGGGACCTACCGATAACCGTCGGCTCCAGGTCCACAAACAGGGCCCGGGGCACATGTTTTCCGGATCCGGTCTCCGCGAAAAATGTATTAAAGGATGAGTCCTCCACCCCCAGGGAGGTGTCATCCGGCATCCGACCGTCCGGTTGAATCCCGTGCTCCAGACAGTACAGTTCCCAGCAGGCGTTGCCGATCTGTACTCCGGCCTGACCGATGTGCAGACTGATGACTTCGCGCTGGAAGAAAGGATTAAGTTAATTAGTAATTAATTAATTAATTTTAAGTTATTAATTTAAAGTGAATGAAGTCTTTGTCAATCTTTCCTATGCCTGCTTCAACTACAAATTAGTCATTAATTGTTGCGATCTACCGATGCATAGGCTTAGAACTTCGCGCTAAATAAGCTCCAGTTGAAGGCAATTAATTGATTAAATACTGATAAATGTTGAATATGTTGAATATTTAAGTTTTTAAGTATCCTTCTTTAGGTTATTCCAAGAGTATATTAATAATAGCTAAAAGCAAGACGCTTGTCACACTCTTAGTTATTATGTAGGTACTCTTGGTTATATTTACACCACCACCTCCAAAAGTTAAAGTTTTGTCTCTCTTAGGTTATACCACATCATCTGGACAATAACGGCCTACCCCCCCCCACAACTGAGTACCTGGTGACCCCCCCACAACTGAGTACCAGGTACACAATTGTGTAGCAGCACTCGCTTGTATGTTTACATGTTGAAGCCAAAAACATTCTATCAGCAGCTGGATACTTTTGAGCTTCAACATGTAAACATACAAACGAGTGCTGCTACACAATTGTGTACCTGGTACTCAGTTGTGGGGGGGGGTAGGCCGTTATTGTGCAGATGATGTCTGCAGTCTAATAACTAAGAGTGGGACGCTTGTCACACTCTTAGTTATTATGTACTCTTGGTTATACTTACACCACCACCTCCGCTTGAACCGACCGGGCGCCTTTGAATCATGTTCATACCGTGACCAACACCGAACATAGTGTCCACCATTTTGGGTGAGACCCTTTTGTTGGGGGTTGTAGAAATGAAAACTTAAGAAAGGCAACCAACCGCTAAGACCCAGGTACGGTCAAATGGCCCCTTAGCCTCAATTTTGGCTCTTAATTACGCTTTTTGTCAACAGTGGTGCATTAATCCGTTATGAATTTGGCTTTTAGGACAGGAAACATAGGTCTTGGCAGCAGGAATTTCAGGTAAAAGATAACCTTGACATAAAGGCTTTTAGGGCACAAGGCTAATTATCCGTAGTTGGGGTTAAGTGGTTCCTAACCACGGAGACAGCTTTGAGTAGAATTAGGAATTGTTTTAAAATTTTCAGAAATTGATTTCAAAAATCCTGCTACAAACTTTTAATTTTACGCACCTTTATTTACTAATTTTAAATTCTTTAGTGTGTGTTGTTTATTCTTCAGTTGTTTATTACTGCACCATACTAGGTAAACAATAATTACAGTATTTTAATACAATAATTAATACAATATTTAATTATATTATTAAATGAACACACACGTACCATTTTAGAGCCCATATTTCAGTGGAACGTCAAAATGAAAGAGCTAGCAAGAACGAAGAGCCTTTTAGGTTAAGACGAACAAATTCATTAGAGTATACGTCGCTCAATATGCACCTAGTTTGATATAAAGCTGGGAATTTTCTTATGATCTACTCTTTGTTTTGGCTCATTAGGTTGTCATAGTAACCACAATTTTAGGTTTGAGTCAATTTTGCCAAGGAAATATGTATTTCTCGGGCAAAGCCTTGGAAATGCGCACTTCAGAAACGCTAGGTTTTATCCTGCAAATGTAGTTGTGAATATGCTAACTTTAGCCTTACAAGGTGTACGATTGTAATTAATAGTACAACGTAGGTTTCGAAAATTGGCTTCTAGCCAGGTTGCAGAAAAAATTAATATTGCAAAATGTGGAGGTATAATTTTTCAGTGTTCAGTCACAGAAACGTAAAGAATACCTTTTCCGTGTTTTTAAGTATTTAAGAATATTCCGTGTTTTTAAATAATTTAAACGATTGCTGTTCAAAAGAATTACGTTTTTGTACCTTAATTCAACATTTTCCTATTAAATCTAAACAAGACAGCCAGGAAAGAGAAAAGCTAACCAATTCTGAAAATGAGCAAAAACCCCTAGAGAAATTGCCCAAAGCTTAAAAAGTTCTAAAAAAGTTGTTGCTCCAGCTTTGAAAGTGGACACTGATTACGTACCTAGCAGACTTGGAATAGACATCCTAAGCTAGACAATCTTTGTTCCAAGCGTCAAACTTAAGCCTAACCTATCCCTTTTTAAGGGTGAAGATCAAAGAAATTTTTAACGTTTCTAACTCCAATAATTTGCCAAATACACTTTGTAAATGTTAAGTCGAGTTTTACATTCCCAGCATTACAGCGCTTGATTTGATTGACTGTTTAGTATCTTCAATTGCTTCTGAAACTTGGGAGTTCAGCTCAACTTTAACCGTTTTCGGTTTACTCTAGACTGAACAAATTTACCAATAAAATAAATTACTACAAATAAAAACCAATATGAGAGTCACAGAAGTGTTTTTCTAAAAACAAGGACAGCTACACTAAAGGAATAAAGCTCGGAGGACAAGATTTGTTTTACTTACATTTTCGGTGGGCCGGCCGACTCTAGCCGGGCGCGACATCAGCCGGCCGTCCGGTGTACCTACTATACATGTGCTTGGGGGGGGGCCCCCGAATCCGGATCTTTCCGATTTCTTGGGCAAAAACCGGAAAAATCCAGTTTTCCGGCGGCCTCCCTGCACATGCCTGTATATACCTACCCTAATCGGTTGGCCGTTGCCACTTTTCGCCGTTTATCTGAAACACAAGAATATTAGATATTTGATAGTTTCCAAGGCAAATTTTAGCAAGTTTAAGACGACAAGCTGCAGCAACTGCCATTTACCGGCCGGCCTGTCATCGGCCGGGCGGTGGCCGGCCAGCCGGTCTAGGCAGGGCCGGTGCACAACACTAAGAGTGTGACAAGCGATAGTGCAGTCTACCCCCTACAACTGAGTATCTTAGTGACCACCACCACAACGGAGTATTTAGTGCACAATTGTGTACGCTCACTCGCTTGCAATGTGAACTTATTAAAGCTCGAAACCAGCGAGCATGCCGATAAAATTTTGTTGTGGGTGCCTCTAGTGTAAACTAACGTAAGAGAGTGTTAAGAGAGTATGGGCAGATCCAAGCCCCCTTCAATCCGGACAAGGTACAAGCCCTACTGTAATCAACGGCAAGGATTAGAGTAAGCAAAAACTGGGCAGGGGGTAAGCAAAAATAGCCATAAAATACCTAGGTATTAATTTATGAAAATTGACCAATACTTTGATTTTCAGCAAATTAACGTTTTCTTGACTTTCTTAAAATTGCTGATTAACGGTCACATCATTGCTGTTCAAACTTTGGGTGCTGTTTAAACTTTGGGTTCATGGTACAAGACCCCTCAAAAATCTGGGTTCACGGCACAAGACAACTCAAACATTTGGAAAGGTGGAAGCCTCTCAAGTTGTTTTCGGGATCCTCCCCAGGAACGATCCTATGTTATCGTTACTACATTCTCAGTTGTGCAGGGTAGCTTAACAGATAATGTCCGCAACTTGAAAAGAGTGGGACACTTGTCACACTCTAGGTTAAGCATATTCCCTAAGTAGTAATATATAGCTAGCTGATAAGAAGGGATAAAACGCACTTTATTCATTCATTGACATTGACATTAAGCACAAGCAAAGCACATAACAATTACAACAGTACAAGCCTAGATCCTAAAACCCTAAACTATACACAACATCACCGACAAACCTAAATGAACTAAAACATACTTAACTGCAGCAAACTAGTACAACTAACATTACACTATGTATCATAATTTACACTACTGTAAATACAGTAAAACAGTCCAATGTGCAATTTCAATAACAGTTCACTAAAACACACTACATGTACCAATTTTACGACTACAAACATTTGCAAGAAAAAACAGCCTCAATCTACAATAACAATATCATATAGCACATCACATATATAGAGAATGACAAAAACGCAACAAACATGACAAGATTGCACATAAAAACTTCCAGATCAATAATTGTACCAAAATTTCTAAGCTTGATCAAAAATCGCCAAGGCACTATCAATACTTTCCGAGATCAACTTCAGGGGCTGAACACAACTATTACCCCAGTAGCAATGGCGGGCCCCATGGTCAAAATCGGGGTACAGCTCCCGAATACAGGGTTCACAGAAGGCCAGGGGGCGGCAGCGTATACGGTACTGGGGTGCCACATCCAGGCACTGGTAGCAGTGCGGCTCCACGCGATCAGCGCGCAGAGCATCAGCGTCAGCACCACAATTGCGGCACTCGTCCGCGTCCAGGACGGTGCCACAGCGGCATACTTGGTCGAATTTGTTGCCCCGCTGGCACAGGTCGATCAGGAGGTTCAGAAGGTCGAAAAATCGCCAGGAGGTCATTTCGCCGACATGCGGTGGCACGGGTGTGAGGTGGCGCAGTATGGTCGGATCGCCGGCCTGCACGCAGGTCTGAATGCAGATTCGTGCCACATCGCGCAGATTGTAGCGCCAGGCGAGCACAAGGGCGCTCATGCAGTAGTCTTTGTCCTGTGCCCATTCCTTGCAGAGGAATTCGTCACAATTGTGGTGGATTTGGTGCATCTGGTATTCTTCGGACAGTTTCAGGAGCAGGGCAACGTTTCCGTCTGAAAATGAAGCATTTAACAATTCCAGTATTAAATTTAGACTGTCCAAAGTTTAAACCTCTATACCAATATCTATATTTTTGTATATGTAATATACTAATATATGGTCTGGCCAAAATGTAGACCGTTGTCACTGCAACATTATGGAGGAACAGTTCCTTCAAGAAATTACAACTAGGCCTAAAGTTTGTAGACATTCAAATTAAAATTTTGGTTTTTGAAAAATATATACATGAAATCTAACCATCAACTGTTTTGATAATCGGATTGGGAGTGATACACTGCAGAATTTCCGTGATTTCATCCACCGTATAGCCGGGCATGGAAATTTTCCGGTCCAGGGATTCGCGCCAGTTTCCGGAAAACAGCATCCGCCGGAAGACCGGACTGTGCGCCGCCAAAAGTCCCGAATTCGTGAACAGCTGCTGATTTTCGACCGTAATCGTGACATCGCTGTATTCGACTTGACTGGTGAAATCGTGAGAATCCTCCTCTTGATCCATTGTGTATACCTTAAACAAAGAGTATGTTAGAAATTAATAGACAAGTCAAAATGCCAACTTAAAAGCTACCAGTTTTGGCTTGACAATTGTGTATATAATATAACCAAACGTTTATGGTGTAACACGTTTGAAGGGAAAATGTCTATAATGTCGGAACAATACATAACCGTTGAAGCGGACTTCAATAGCGAGTCATTCGATTTGGTTCCAATTTCAAAACAATATATTTAGGTGGAACCTCTTGACATCGCACACCATTTTGGATGAAGCATAATAAAACGACCAAAACTAAAGGGGGTTGAGGAAATTTGCCGAAACAGTTTCTCGTTTGCTACAATCAAACTGGCCTGCTAGTATTTAGCACCAAGAGTCCATGATTTTCTCCTATATATATTAGAAGAAGAGTGGGACCACTAGAGGGGCTCCTCTTCTCGGCCTTGCGTAACGGTGCTCCGACCACAAATCGCGAATGTTCCCCCGTTTGGGGGGGGGGGTGGTCGACAGGTATACCCCCCTCCGTTTGGGGGGGGGGGGGGTAGTCGAAAGTGATCCCCGTTTGGTGGGGAGAGTAGCCAAAAGTGGTCCCCGTTTGGGGTAGGGGTCGCTGAAAGAGGTCCCCGTTTGGGGAGGGTCGCTCAAGCAGGCTAAGTTTTGCTCATTCTGATTGGCTGTTGGCGACCCCCCCCCCAAACGTGGACCACTTTTTGTGACCCCCCCCCCCAAACGGAGACCTCTTTCAGCGTAGAGCAAAAACTGCCGTAATCCTCTGCGCTACCCCCCCCCCCCACCTAACGGAAGGGGGGTTTCTGCAATCTGATTGGCTGTTGGCTACCCCCCCCCCCCACCAAACGGGGGACCTCTTTTTGGCTACCCGCCCCCGCCCCCCCACCAGACGGAAAGGGTATTCTATGTCGATTTGGTCGACCCCCCCCAACGGGGGAACATTCGCGTATTGTGGGCGGAGCACCGTTACGCAATGCAGTGAAGAGAAGTCCTCTAGTGGCTTGGCTTACTCTTCTTCTTAATAATAGTGCAATTATGCACTCGTCTTAGCACCGATACCAAGTAAGATTCCTGAAAGTTTGAAACGGATTGGTTGAAAATGAATTCAGGAGAATCACTGCGCAGAGGTGCGATCCGCAATTTTAGACGACAGCTCGGCCCGGCCGCAAAATTGCAAACGGGCAGCGCGGGGAACTTACATAAGTGCCCGACTTTTGCATTTGCATTGCATTGTCACAAGAAGTAGTGCCACCTAAGAAGTGCAGCTCTCATAAAACTATTGTATCAATCCCAAAAAGTCTCTCCAGACTTAAATCCGCAGGATTAGGCTTCAAACCTTCTTGATTTCTGACGTAAATTTCAAGACTGAACAAATTGTCAGGCAATCAATAAGGCTCCAAACACTCATTATCCATAACTCAAAACTTACTGGAAAGTTTCGGTCCAAAAATGATCCAAAAATAATGTATATATGTAGCACGATCCACTTCACATAAAACTGGTTAAAACGAACGGACGCAATCTAGTCAGTACTGCAATGAGTATTACCTAAACCAAGGATCGATACTGTTGCTCTAATTTGCATATTTGCACCCAGACTGCAAACTAATTTGCATATTTGAGCCTATGGTAAATATCAGGGATTAAGGTGAACTGCAAGAGGTAGTTAAGATTCAACAGGAAAAATTAAGATCACACCAGAAAAGTGAAAGTCAGAAGTAATTTTGCTTTGTTTTAATTTTAAAGATTTTTCATCAGTTTCAAGCTTGTTACATATTTAAATCAACTGCTTTTGAACTTAATTCATTAAATTCTTTATGATTTTCCACAATTCAAAAGAAACTTTCGTCATATTGGTGAACAGCGTTTCCATCTAAATTTCGTGCACACCCCCCTCCCCGGAAGTTAAGGGGGTCCTAAGTTAACACACCTAGCATGCCTGGGATACTTAGTACACAGTAGTATAAGAGTTTCTTACTATTATCTCTTATGTACTCTTGTTATTATTACAGAAAAGACATTACATAGTACAAAGTGTGGGCTGATTATAACTATATATAAACTATATATACTAACTATATACTTATTATAGCCACAGAGTCCTCATAATTTTTGCCACTGGTTTTCTCATTAATGCCACAGTCAGAATTAAGTTTTTTTACAGCCACCTCCCCCCAGCCGGTGCTCTGGTAAGGGGTAGTGCCAGCTTAGAACGTATGCATTTTTGAGGGATGGGGGGATGCTGACACTGAATAAATGCCATGGCAATTACCCGAGGTGTTCTACAAGGCTATCAGTACGTCCATTACGTCCACCATAGTGGAAGATCTGTGGTAGCTCCACCTGACTGGCGGCCACCCCTTGACAATCTCGGTCAATTGCCCAGGAGGGATATTGAAATACGGTGCTAGAGCTTATTTTTGTTCAAGCTCTAGACTTGACATGATCCTTCACTTGTAGCGCAGTAAGAAACAACTGCGCTACGGGAGGTTCCAGTGCTTGATTTGAGTGATTGTTTAGTTTCTTCATTTGCTTCTGAAACTTGGGAGTTCAGCTCAGCTTTAACCGTTTTCAGTTTACTCCAGACTGAACAATTCTGCAACTGGCCATCACCAATTCTGCAGAGAAGAAAATCCTCCTACGGGCAGACATTAGCACCGGGTCCAATTCTTGGCGGTCCTCTCTGGCGAAGAGTTTATCCCTGAAAAATTTAAAAATTTTAAGGGGTCACCCCACAATTTACAAAAATTGCTAAATCTTACCTTTTTTGGCCAAAAATTAGTAAAAATGACGATTTTTAGCGATTTTTACGAAATTTAGTGATGTGGATCGGATCGGCAAAATCGATCCGATCCGCGATCCGGAGGTCGGATCGGATCGGATCGGATCGGATCGGATCGGATCGGATCGGTAGACCTGCTGGATCGGTCCGGATCGGATCGCGTGAATCAGGCGGATCGGCGATCCGACCTGATACCCAATATCACATAAAATTAAACTGTGCCCAACGCATTTTTGTGACTGAACTTGACTTCGATCACTGCACTGTTTGGTGCTTACGTTGTTAGTCCAATATTTTCCTTCTAGCGACAAAACTTCTTTTTGATTTTGAGTCTCTCAAGCTTAGCATTCAGTAGCTAACAACAAAATTACAGCAATCCAATACTTTTACTTTACATACTATATAATTTTATGCAAAGCTTCTGCCATCTAGCATCGAAGTGCAGAAGCAAGACCCGCTGTTAGTACGCTGTAGTAATGAAAAATTAATTATTAAATGAATTAATATATAACTCGCTGTAATTAATGTTGCTCTTGTCAGAATTTCGGAGTGAAGTTTTGTGGTTGGACTCTTTGTGGCTTTATTCCAAAACCCGAAGGAGTCAAACTCATATTGTGTTCACACAAAATTTACTTTCCGCAATATTTTTAAAAGCTTTTAGTCTGTTTTCGCTGTACAGTACAAGCTTCTGATTCAGTTTTCGAGAAGAAATGTTTTTGATCGGCGATCCAAGAAATTACAACTTCAATTTCGGTGTCTGGAACATTAAGTTATTAAATTTTACTTAAAATTGGAATTAAATCTCAAAACTATAGTTTTAACTGATATGTTTAATTTGTATTTTCTTAAATTGATAATGTTAAATTTGTATTAGGTTAATAGGCAGGCCGCGATCATCATCTGCCTCACTATTTTGAGTAATCTTACTTCATTTGCTTAATCTACATATATAATTTTACACAATTACGCTTTAGTATTTCGGACCCCCTCCGCTTGCCTTGACTGGGCAGGTACACGAGTTTGAACTTGTTCATTCTGAATCTGTTCTTCCATTTCTTTCTGATCCGTCATTTCAGTCACAGGAACAAGCGGAGCATGCAGCAAATCTATTGCCATGCTTCCGTGAGCTAGAACTTTCCGCGCACTTTGCATGATTGCAGGCATATCAACCTGCGGATTTGGTTTCAGATCTGAGGGAATAGGGTTCGAATGGGGAGCATTGGTTCTATTGTTTTGGTGGTTCGCAGCAGATCCCATCTGAGGTGTTGGGGACAGACCAAGTTGGATTCTAAATTCTCTCACTGCTTCTCCAAGTCCAATAGCCAAGGTGTCAGAAGGGGGCACTGATTGAATTCGGGGGGTAGGATAAATCTGGGCAAAATCATGACATCGGGGGCTTCTCCGCAATCCTCGTCCGCGTCCTAGTGATCGACTTCGAGTCAGATTTCCTTGATGAGGGTTGTCATAAGGACCAGAGTACTTCTTGGCTTGGAGTGGGACTCTTCGGGCGGACTCGTCGACAGGGCGTTCATAGGAGTTTTCCGTTTCTGGATTCTCCTCGTTGGGAGACGGGGTGTCAGATGAACCTTGTGAAAGTCTTTGTTTCACATGGGAAGGGTAGCCGTATTCTATGGTTTGAGGTTCTTCCAATCTGTGAGTGCGGGGGTAGGTGACAGACATTGGCTTCTGATACATGGGCAAGGAATACAATTCGCGATCTAATCGCTCAGTTTCAGGATCTGTAGAATCTTTCTCGGCATTCAGAGTGTAAGCTGATTTCCCTTTTGGCTGTTCAACCTTAACATAGGGGGGAACAGAGAAGTATTGTCCTCCCAGATCCTTAATTTCTTGTTCCAACTGTAGAATCTGGGTAGGCAGACTAGAATTTTTGGGCGGGAAGTAGGCGGTCTTCCCTTCCGGTTCGGCTCCAATGACTTGGACCATGGAAGGGGCATTCCTTTGTTGTCCCACGTCAGCGAATCTGGATCCGTAGGGGGCATGAACGGCTTCTGCAGCATTTCGTCCGTCATTCCTGTTCCATTGAGGTCTGGGCTGAGGATATTGTTGAGGTTGTCCGGGGGGTCCATTTCGAGACTGGTATCGGTCATTATAGTTCCGATTTATTCCATTTCCATTCTGTGGGTATCTGGACTGTCCATTATTGGATCTGTAGTTATTGGGGTTTCCATTGTTACCATTGTTGTTATAGTTGTTGCGCGGAGGGCCGGCATAATCATTTCGAGGTCGGTAAGCTCCACCTCCGGGTGATCGGCATTCGCGCTTGGAATGTCCGGCTCTTCCACAGTTAAAACATCTGAAATCATTAGGAAATGGGATCTTATCGTTTCCCCTTCTGGGAGGAGAGACAGATGATTTTGACCGTTCAGGGGAGGAGATTTTGATTCCTTTGATTTCGTTGGCCAGCACGGCCGTGCTCTGGACCAGGGAACTGATGGTATTTAGAAGGGCAGGGCCAGTGAGATTTGCGCCTGAAATAGCTGCTTCCGGATCTACTTCCAAAAAGGCAGGGGTTCCCTCTCCGGGATAAACGCCTTCTGCTTCTCGAGCCTTTTTAAAGGCTTGGGAATAGTCTGAGGTGTCCATAGGCACGTGCGGCTTGAATTCGTTCCGCAATCCGATGAGGAAGGTTTTTAACTTGATATCTTCCAGCATATCAGGGTCTCCTCTATCTTCCCAGGCAATCCTGGCATATTTCTGGAGACGGAGGGAAAAGTCAGCAACTGATTCGTGCGGCATTTGCCTGATACTAAACAGCTTGGCGGTGGCGTGCATATCCGTCATAGGTGGAATCATGACTTCCCTGAGGGCTCGTACAGAGGCTTCCCAATCGTCCTGTTGCATGGCGCCTCTGGGCATACATTTGTAGATCTCTGCGGCTCTGCCTCTGAGTGTGGATGAGATGTTCATGACCTTCTGGTAGTCGTTCAGGTTAAGTCTCTGACTGAATCTCTCGTAGTTGACGAGATGATCATCGAAGTTTTCGTGATCTTTTCCTGAATAGATGGGCATATCTCGGTAGGAGGCGGCTATGGCCTGGTTTTGAATACTGTCACGGAGTTGGCCTAGCAAATCTTCAATATTCCCATTCGGCATCATTGGCACTTGAGGGAATACCAATTGGGGCATCTGAGGATTAAAGGCGGGGGGAGCTCCTGGGAGACCAGGGGGACCATGTTGTGGGCCCATATTCGGAGGTCCATTAACGTCGTCGTCGGCAGGATTAAATTGGTCCATTTCTTCTTCTTGGATTGGGCGATAGGGTTTCAGCTGGTTTCTGGATAGGGTTAGGACGGATCCTCTTTTGATCTTAATGGTTGAATCGTTGGGTCGTGATATTTCCTCACTGGTAGGATTTCCAACAGGATTGTCTTCGTAGGATGATCCTCACTGGGGGCTCCAAAATTTCTATTTACCGTGTAATGAAGTGGGTAGGATCGGGTTTCCAAATTCAGCAACAGTCTATCACGACTGACTCTGGGTATCAACCACTTCGAGTACACGGAAGGTCGACACGTTTATCGGTGAGGATAAACTTAGGCACAGGATCCTTGGAAGGTGATTTGTCCAGAACCAAAGATTCCTTGCGGTCAACCTGGTTGGGGTCTAGGCGTGAGTTCGTTTGAAGAGGGTAGGGCTTATCAATAGCAAGCGGGGTCGACACTTGCTGCTTCGGGATGAAGATGAAATCAGGTCTGTATCAAAGAACACTGATTAAGAATCTTGATTGCCAAATCAAGATTCTAGCACGATGATGGTGATGTCTTTGTCGGGACCAAAGGTTCAATTTAAACACTTACTTGCGCAGGGGCTATGAATCCAAATCTTGATCTGATCCTTATGTCCTAGTAAGTAGACTCAGTATTAGGACACGACAATTTATTAATGATAGCTATAATGATATTAACAACGATAATAGTGACAGTAAACAATGAACAGGATTATTACAGTGCGTACAGGGGATAAGACAAGTTACGAATCACAAACTATATGCTGTATAAACAATTAGACAAACAACAGTGGTTTGCCAGAGTTGCCAGTATCTGAATTACCCGGATTATTAATTGTTGTTAGGGACAAGGTTCTGATAGTTAAACTCAACTCTACTATATTCCTCTTCCTTTCCTTTCTTGACTAACTGACTAGCAAGTTATTAACCTATTACCAAACTTTGTTGTGCAATCCCTATATGCTTGTGTTCGTGTGATTAGCTTATAACTCTTCTACCGTCCTCCTTACTAAAGGACAACACAATACCAATATAAACAGGCTACTGAGCAATTTAAATTAACTAGATTAAAGGGCCCGAAATGCTAGTAACAATAGCACTTTCGGATGCTATACGGTTGCCAAAGGGTCGAACACAAGGGGGTCCGGTTGGGGAGATTCCTGGTCCGTTTATGGGGTTAGTACAGATTAAGTTTGATTTAATTTCTTCTTTAAATTCTCCTATTCCGACTGACTTGAAGAATACCGAACAAATTAGGCCCAGGAGCAGGGGGTAACAACCCCTTCAATGAGACTGATGATCAACTCAAAAAGATTCATCTTTTGGAATTTGAAATATAAAGAATCAATTCGTAATTAGTATAGAAACCAGTTTTAGGTCCACGTCGTTAGGTTTTAGGATCCCCACTGTAGACTCCGGTGCTGTCCAAAAATCGTCCCTGTCTTAGCTATCAGTCCAGAATACTCAGTTGCCAATGTACCTTCTAGAATCTGATTCCGATCAAATACAGTTCAAATTAAGCTTCCAACACTTGGGTCCTAATCCGGACTATCTATCTCACTAATCAAATGTAAAGACTGAATCGACACTATGGTCCAAATTGACTGACGTTCAGGCAGCAGATCGGACAGGACGAGACTTCACCGCACCTGAATCAAATGGGTTAAAACCCATTAATACAAGTTACAGGTGCGGGATTCGAACCCAGCAACCATTACTCACATTTTGGCTTTCTGAACTTAGAACAAAACTCATACGAGTCAAATTTGTTGTGAAGATTCGTGATTCAAGCGAATTAGCACAAGTTCTGAATGATTTGAGTAAGATCACGATACTTAAAATTGGTTTTAAGTAAAACGTTAGTTTTTGGGACAATTTCTTGCGTTCTTGTGCAAGAAATTGTGCTTTCGACGTAGAACTGTGATTTCAACTTGATTTCCCTTTGTACAGTCTGCTTCTGTACGATTAAAACCTATTACTCGAATTTGATACACTTTTGGGTCCTTTAACAGCAGATAGGTACCCATTTATTCGGCTAACATGAGAAACATTAAATTGGTTAAGATGATCAAGTTTAGAACCTTTTGTTTTTCGGGTCCTAGCAAGGAAGGTAATAACTTCCTATCTCTAATAAGTGTTACCTAATTAGATAGAGCTTTTAGTTTCGCGAGTTTAAGTAAGGAAGGTAACAACTTCCTGTTCTTAACAAACATTAGCAAGTTAAAAAGAGTTAACGCGCAAATTTAATGAAAACATCATGATTTGACGTAGAACCTCCGTTCTTTATTGGGTTCAACCAAGGTAAGGTAACAACTCCCTATTTTATGAGTGTTAAACGTTGAAAACTAGATAATTTCACAAAACTGGTGATTTTAGCCTTTATTAGAAGACGGTTCTGGTGCCCCATCCATAATACTTACGTAACTAACGGTTGATTTGCTTATTTCAGGTATATTATCAATTATTGCCTAATATTAGTTAAAATCGTCAGAATGTTGAAACCGATTATTGCCATTTGTGGATAATTAACATGGATGAGTTTCACATTAGTCATAAATGAACAAGGTTGATTTTTCAACCTTGCTAACCTTTGCGAAGCGGGATTTGATTAATTTGCCTTTGAACGTGAACACCGACATGAAATGGTGTTAGGCCGCAGTTGCGGTCATTATTAGGAGCAAAACGTTCACCAGATACGACTAGCTTGGTTAGACACGGCAATAACAGTGTGTTCTGACCTTAGAAACAGGGATATAACAAATGCAACTAGAAACTATGTTCACTACAGCTTAATTTATATTAATTTAACAACAAGACCGATCCTTTTGATGGATTCCTATTCTTGCGATTCGTCCGCACTCTTGACAAAGAGTGGCTTACGCGGACGAATCGAGGATATCCAGATTCATCTGATGAGAACCCAATACGAAATCCCCGTGACTCTAGGTCCTATAACCTTAACTTCATTTGTATATTTGCTAAACAGTGCCTAAACCCAGATTCCCTACGTAACCGAGCACTCACAACTTCCAGATATGCGTACAAGACTTGCGACCTAAAACTACATTACCTATTACTACTTTTCCTGCGTACTATAGGAATTCTGATACAATTTCGGCACTTCATACAAATCATGCATACGGGAAATCAATAACCATTCAGACAGTCACTTGCTCGATTACGGTTGATAACTACATTACATAAAACGTACATACAAAGGTCCTAGGTAATCTAGTATTAAACTACGTAATCCTATTTGTTAATTAAACACAATCATGCAACATTTGTGCGACACCTAAACTAATAATCACTTATACCTCACTTACGCAACATTCAGACTAGAACAAGTTCTTATTAACAAAAATACAATCATTCATACAAATCACATATACACTTCATTCCTGCTTAATGTCTGAATCTTGATCACTCCAGCGATGCTCACAACCTTCATCAGACAGAAGGAGTTTCCGCGAGTCAACGCACATACAGTCATGGAAACCAATACAATGCCATTCATACGATTCATGCATACACAGACATACAATTTCTTAGGTAAGTGCTTATCTAGCTAATCCTAAAAACAGACATGATTACAAACAACCTAAATGGAAACTAACTCTAATTAATATTAAGTAACCTATGCTGCTAACTATTATTTCAAACGCACTAGATTAACTGAATTCGAACAAAACTTTGTTATGAGTTTTAGGCATCTAAGACTCGGTTTATAGCGCAGAGCTTTGGTGATTTTGAGAACTTTGCAACTTTACGAAAGCCGTGTGAGTAATGATTGCCAAGCAATCATTACTAAACAAAACTACTATTATCAAACAAAACTACCAACAATACTTAATTTAATTTGTGGGGAAGCCGGTCATTCCCCGTGAAACGCTTAATTATTAATTATTTAGAAAGAGCAAGAGGTTGTTTTAGAATTCTGCTTTAAAACTTGCTCATGTGCTCTTTTGATAACCTGTTACTTTTCAGTTACCGACCTACTACATACAGTGCAAATTACAATGATTTTTAAGGCTTAACAAAGCCTGAGATTAAAACAATATGGCCGGCAACTCCTAGTTGCCGGCTGTGGGGTGAACATCTGTTAATTAACTTAATAAAAGCCAGGGTCGTAGCAAAGGGACCCTCTAACTCAAACTTAGGGGTTGGGTCCCCACTCAAATATCCCATATTCTACTTTTAAACCCCAAATTTAGGTCAAAAGGACCTTAATGAAAAATTGATGAAAGTTGGCCGCGGCTTGACCAAAAGTGCAAATAAAAATAACAGAATGAATGAATGAAATAATCGGAGGTGGAGGTCAGCAAACCTCGACATACAGAGAGTGTCGGCACGAAAAACAGAAAAACAGAAATTGGGGCAATTCTCAAGACCTCCATCGAACAGGAGGGGTTTACATGAGCTGTCCCTTTATTGAAATAATAAAATAATAAAATAACAATAGAAAATAAAGAAGAAATAAAAGTGGTGGTGGTCCCTCAGGGGCCGCCTCTGCCTCGGTCTCTGGTGGTGGTCCGTTGCCGGCCGCCTCTGCCTCTGGTGGTGGTCCCTCAGGGGCCGCCTCTGCCCCGGTCTCTGGTGGTGGTCCGCTGCCGGCCGCCTCTGCCTCTGGTGGTGGCCCCTCAGGGGCCGTCTCTGTTGCCTGCTCAACTGGATCCGCCTTGCCAGACCATGACAACCCGCCTCGGTTCCTCGTGGACCCGCATGGACCCTCGGTCTCTTCCCTGCCATCGCCTTCGACTAGTCCGACACCACTGTCGAATTCTAGTTTTGTGCCCATGCCCTTTGCCTTTGGCTCTGCAAGCCCACAGAACATCGAATCCAACATAACCATGAAGAACTTTAAAACTATATTTAGTTCTGTTTGGTTTATTGCTTGGCTGTCTTTGTTCTTGTGGTGTTCTTGTAAGCCTCAAATGGGGCCCTGTGCAAAATGTGTGATGGTATTAAATGATAGTCGTGGGTATGGAAACGCCTCAGAAATCCAACAAATCACTGAAACTACTACACTAAGTGATTTGGCCTTCTTACGATATGCAGTCAAACGCAAAAGCCGTCTCAAATTAAATCTCACTACTACTAGAAAGGAACTGACCAATAACGCCAACACGATGCTATCAGCTATGCCTTTTCCCTGGCTTCAGGGACACACTGCGTCAGTTCCGATTCCAAGCCTAGCAACTTCCACGCACTATCTGGAATTGTATGGCCTTACAATGACAGCGGTGCAAACCCTACTGCAACGGTCTAACGTCACCATATCGGTATGTCTTAAGAATGGATATAAAGTCACAATGTATCAAACTCACTACAAATTGAAGTGGCAACCGATCGCCGGCCCCAGATATATGAAAACGTCACTCAACCGCTGCCACGGTCCAGTTAATATGAACCAGTTGATCGTAGTGCTCTGGTGTTTGTGCATGGTCTGTAGAATAACTCCACGTAATGGCCATAATTCTTCCATGCGCATCAGTCGCTCAGCCAAAAAAGCTGTGCATGTGGTAAGCTACTGTCAGTAGCCATAATGAAGAAACGCGAAACGCCTATCATCAGCGTCTCTCGCCCCTGTACACGTAATAGATGGGGTGTGAGACGGATCGGTAGGCGTTGTCTTCATGGGGGAGGTATTGAGCCGACGAATCCTGAACCGGAGAAATCCAGTATTAGTATCCAACAACCTTACTTGATTCATACAGAAAGTGACAATAAAGTCAACACGGTCAATTTGGTTGTGCCTTTCCCTCACCCATCCAAGTTGGCTTGCCCAAAATGTCCCTATCAATTCACTGGATCCAAAAACCATGTCTCCTCACTAAAAAGACATTTACAACTGCAGCATTCACTGCACATCACAGTAAGCTACAGCTGTCTCTTCTGTAAAGAGGATGCAGGTAAACTCCCTTCGGAGCACGTGCTGTCTTGTCCTCACAGAACTGACTATTATGACCCAACTATTCTCACGGTCTCCAAATTCCAATGTGATGAATGCAATTTCAGTAGCTCCTCAGCAACAGGTCTTGCCAATCACAGGCGGCACCATCAAGCCAATGAAAGAAAGCTTGTGAATGTCAAAGACCACGATCGCCTGGACTTTGTTAAAACAGTCCAGGATGCCAAGGCGTCAGTTAGGATGGTAAAAGAAACTAAGTTTGACAATACGCAGTCTGATACTACAGAAAACATTGGTAATGTTATTACACCGCAAGACATCAACCTGCCCTTCACCTTTTCAGAGTTTGACGATATGGAAACTGCCAAATCATTCGAGGCCCTGTTAAACTCTGACCCTGCATCTCCAACTCCTCCAATACGGATGGAGTCTCCGGACACTCGAGCCGCAAAGGTCGACGCTGAAGCATCAGTTTATCCTACTCGGCGACTCTGTACCATGGCTGGAATAGATCTTTATGATACTGATCTGTCAGCCACAGAACCAGGAAACTGGTTCACAGACTCTTTGATTGACGTATCCCTCAGAATGTTAGTCACTCCCAATCCAGATTGGGGATGCGCTAGTACCTTTTTATCTCAAAAAGTTACCAATACTACTGAATCCAGGTGGACCGATGCTGTTGCCTTCGCAGAGCGCCAAATTGGATCTGAAAACCTGCTGGTACCTATGCATGTCCATGGAAACCACTGGCAACTACTTACCGTTAGTTTCAACAAAAACTCCGCCACTATCTATTGCTCTCTTGGGAAGCCCGACTACGACCTGGCCAAAAGGATTGTCCAAGTCTTAGTTGCGGCAGACCAAGGCAATACGGAGTTGAATCTCGATGAATGGAAGTTTCAACCACAACAGGGTCCAATCCAGACTGCTGATGACTGTGGCCCGTTTATATTATTGATGGCATCATGTCTGATCGAAGGAACACAGCCTGCTTTCGACGGCACTACGGCAGTTCATTTCAGACATTCCTTGCGGTCACATATCCAAAATCAAGCAGCTCTTAGTCACAAAGCAAAAACTAGCGCTCCTTCAGCCGGTTCGCCCGCGTCTACCCCAGCCGCTAAGACTATCCCCGATAACAACAACAAAGCTGCTGGGATCACAGGAAACTTTCTCCAACGAGTGATTGCCTGTGATTCAGCAGCAGATTCAGAATTCGATCAAATATGCGACGAAATGGCTATCGAAATTTACAATATGCTGGGACCCAAACGGAAGCCTGCCGTCAAGCGGAAAGCAAAAAGTGGAAAGAAAAGCAGCGAAAAAGGCATGGAAACCCAAAGGCTTCGTAAATTCTTCTACTCAAACAGAAAACGAGCCTTGGAAAGCATTCTTGGTAAAAGAAGTCCAGACTGCGATATCCCTTTGGATGAACTCCAGTCTCACTTCACCAAAAGCATGGGAACACCGTTTGAAGTCAAATGGGAAGAAACTCCGGAAGCATTTAGTCTACTGCCTAAGTCGACGAATAACTCCGGTCTTCTACATCCCTTTACCCCCCCCAAGAAGTAAGAAATAAGCTCAACTCTCTTTCCAATTCTGCACCTGGAAACGACAAAATAACGTATTCCATGCTGAGAAAATTTGACCCAGCTGCTGACCTATTATCAGCCATCTATGAACGATGTAGGACCACAGGAAGAATTCCCGTTCAATGGAAACAGGCAAGATCAATTATGATCTACAAGAAAGGGCCTAAAGATGATCCTAGTAACTGGCGATTGCTGAGCCTACAACCTACTCTCTACAGACTTTATTCCGCCCTGTGGTCAGCACGAATATACAGATGGGCAAAGCACAACTCTCTCCTATCTGAGCCGTGCCAAAAAGGATTTGCACCATACCGGGGCGTCAGTGAACACAACTACCTACTGCATTCTGCTCTTCTCACCGGAAAGAAAAAAGGTCAAACGTTCGCTATGGCGTGGCTTGACCTTGCTGATGCATTCGGATCTGTCCCGCATGATCTCATTTTGAAAACACTGGAATCCATGGGGATGCCGGCTGAAACCCTACAGGTCATCAAAGATTTCTATCACTTGGCCTCCATTACCATAGTGACAAGCAATGGACAGACCTCTGAAATAAACATTAAACGTGGGGTAAAGCAAGGCGACCCCTGTTCCCCCATCCTATTTAATCTGACGATCGAAATCATGCTACGGGCATTGGCTACCTGCACGGAGCGACATGTTGAGCTCGCTGGAAATAAGCTTGGGCTCTTAGCATACGCAGATGACATTGTTGTAATGTGCCCGGAAAGCCAAGCCCTGCAGGATCAGCTGGAACTGATTGGAAAGATTGCCAGCTGGGCGGGTCTAACGTTCAAGCCATCCAAATCTGGGAGCCTAACTACTACTGGCAATAAGGCTGTCCCCCGGGGAATACACCCTAAATGATAGTGCCCTCCCCCATCCTAAAGGAAGGAATGGCCTACAAATACCTTGGGGTAAACGAAGGAAGCCACGTCGACCAAACACCCACAGATATACTATCATCATGCCTCAAAGATGCTAGGAAACTTTTGAAAGCGATCTAATGCCATGGCAGAAGCTAGACGCCTACAAAACTCAAATCAGTCCACGCCTCAGCTTTTTGCTCCAGCATACAGATTTTCCTACCACAACTGATCTGTCAGAATACGACACTGCCATTAAGGCACTGATGAAGGCTCACATTTTAGATTCCAGGGCGGACATCCATGACGGCTATCTATACGGATCTCCCTCAATTGGAGGCCTTGGACTCATGGAAACCCGGCTAGACCATGCGATTCTCAGGATTGCCAGGTCTCTGCAGCTCTTATGGTCAAATTGCTCTCTGACCAGATCGGTAGCCCAAAACCAACTTCGCGAAGCAGCGGCTGCCACTAGGTACAAGCCCGCGGAAGCAATGGCCAAAGGACTGAACCCGAAGGACATCATTAGCGATAGTTCATCCCATGGAATCTGCAACTACCTGAATAGCAAAGTGAATATACATCCCAGCGCAACAACTGGAACCCAATGGGTTACTCTCCGTAAGGACCTAAGACTATTGGCTCCATACTGTGGCCTTATTGCCATCCCATGCGAAGACATGTTCCAACTGTCTGTCACACCATAGGCCTAAAACAACCCATCAAGATTGGAGAAGAAGGGGTACGAGGGGGTGGTCCCTGTGCTCCGAAAAGCCATTGGCATGTATCCAGACGAATTACTCCTGAAAGCCACTTCCCAAGGCAGGGTTTTGGCCACTGCTCAACCTGGTACTGATCAGGGCCACTTCCTCTCAGCTGGGAAAGGGCTGCGATTAAGAGATTACTACTGCATCCATAGCGCCCGTCTCAACTGCCTGCCCATTAATGCATTTAAGCCGGCGAAGCAGTGTAGACGGTGCCCTGCTCGGCTCGAATCCCTGGGTCATATCCTAAACTCCTGCCTGCACTACAATGGCACTCTCTATACTAGGAACGCCATGATGATGTACTGAATCTGGTTGTCGATGCCATTCCAAAGGCAAACCGTACCATACGCCTGAACAAGCAGCTGCCTTCGGTGAAAAGTCAAGCACGCCCGGACTTGGTGATCGAAGATAATGAAACGAACTCAGTATTTCTCTTGGATGTTTCCATCGTCGATAGCAGCTACGCCAATGCATTTGTCTTTTCCAGAAACCGCAAAGTGGATAAGTACAAGAATGAAGCCAACGAAATTAGAAAACAAGGAAAAACTGTTTTCCTTGATGCAATTCTTGTTGGCTCACTTGGCATATGGGATTCTGCAGACGACTCTGCACTACTGTTGACTGGTGTCAAAAAGAAATGCCTTAAAAACCATTGCGCCAAAAATGCATTTCCGCTGCCATCAGAGGGTCGACAGAAGTCTGGTACCAGCACATCATTGGACCCCTTAACTCGACGTCACATCCAAAGACGAGGCCACTGGCCAAACCTAGGGCCTACAACTACCGACCTGGCTGGCAAGCTGCCCCAACCTACCCAAATCACATAAAAACCGGTGTTGGTGGCGGAAGGCAATCAGCCAACCGCTCAAGCCAAACAGAAACTCCTCCGGATTGAAGCGGACAGAAACGGCAGAAAAGTGTTCTTTGGTCGTCAAACGCCTGCACCAAGCCCTGTCAACACCCTCCAGTATACCTTGCCTCGTTGCCAGAACTGGAAGCCTACCGCCATCAAAGTGCCAAGCACACTAGTTATCTGCAACAGTGCTTCACCACTGCAGTTCGGGGTCCTCAGAAACAAAACCCAGGACATCGAATCCCTCTTTAAATTCATCCGAGACCTAAAGCATCATCCAAATCCGCAGCTGGGTGGAACAGCAGCTTCCGATCATGATGACTGCTATGGGCTCCAACTAAGGGACAAGATGCATCCTACCGAATCAGTCAATCCACAATCGAACTAAATGGACTAATTGAACTAAAAAGAAACATCCACCAAATTAAATTCTTTACTCTGTTTATCACTTTGTATATGCATATGTATACCCATTGACTTTTTGTCACTGGCGCCTGTCAGGCTGTGCTTACATGCCGTGGGGAAAGGCAACCCCGTTGTGATTTTGTAATTGC
>JASAND010000874.1:0-90552 GCA_030248195.1 Trissonchulus latispiculum | reverse complement strand
CATCATCATCATCATCATCATTAGGGCCAGGCGGAGCGGATCCATACAGCTGAGCAGTTAGTCTAACCGCCCAGTACCCTTCAGGAAACCCATAACACCCGAAGGGGCCTCCCAAAGGACAGCCAAGCCAAGGGAACAGTCAAAATGTCTCCTCCGCGCAGCCTCCTTAGCTGGGCAGGAGAGGATAAGGTGGTCTAAGGTTTCGGTCTCCTGGGAGCAGTCTGGGCACAGGTCGGAGGGATATGCAGTGGGGTTGATTTCATTCCGATATTGGGCTAAAAGTAGGCTTTTTCCGGTTCGCAGCTGGGACAGGATGATTCTGTCACGTCTTGACAGCCCGGCTTCGTTGGACGGTGGGACAGGGCCTCTGTCACCAAAGATAGACCTTGTTCGGTCATGGGAAATGCCACTGTGCCATTTTTGGGTAAAGTGCCGCCTGAGCACGGCTGACGCTGTAGGATAATCAATTGCAACCTCGTCTTGGACCATCTTCCCTCCATTTCTCGCTAGTCTGTCGGCCATTTCATTTCCGGAAATTCCACAGTGACTGGGAATCCAGATGAGGCTAGCCGTTATGTTTCTCCTGTTAAGACTATCTAAATGATTCCAGATGGCAGTTTCCAGATACGTACATGGCAGAGCAGGTCCTCCAGACAGTTTCTGCACAGCCGATAGTGAATCCGTACAGATCCGGATCAAATTAGTTCGGTGCAGCTTTCCATATCTTAGGACCCAGTCTAGGGCCTTTTTGATGGCAATGAGCTCCGCTCTATAGCTGGAACAGACAATTCCAGCAGGGAAGGCGAGGTGCCTTCTACGCTCGGTGAAGGTTTCCACAACATAGACGCCGCTGCCTCCTCGTTCAGTTCCGCATTTAGCGGATCCGTCAGTCCATATGATGTAGTCAGCGGGCTGTTGGTTGCGGAGGTTCTGCAGTGCCATGGTTCTCTTTTCAGGAGGGGAGAGATTTCTGCACGAGGTAGCAATTGATGTGTCGGCTTCCAAAGTTGCTTGCTGGTGCCAGGGAGCAAATGGTGGGAGTAGGCTGACTGGCTCGCGTGTCCGCCCCGCCAGAGGAGTTTCATCCACAATTTCGGCGGTTCTGGATCTCCAACTAGGCTGGGTTTTCAGAATTCTATGCCTGGTGCTGGGTCGAGCCACTGTTGATCGCCGGAGGCTATCTTCAGGTAGCCGCAGGCTCTTCTCGTACATTTTGGAGGCCAGGTATTGGGATCTGAGTTGGAAGGGTTGGACACCGGCCTCCATCTGTAGAGCTTCGATAGGGGACGAGCTATGGCAGCCAGAAATGATTCTACATGCCTTATTCTGGATCTTTTCAGCCGACTGGAGGTGAGTTGGGGCAGCCGAAATACCCCAGATTCCGGAACAGTATTCCAGGGCGGACCTTACAAAGGTCAGGTAGACAGAACGAAGGTCTTCCTTGCTGAGTCCCCAGTCTCTTCCAGCAAGGGCAGACAGGATTCGAGTGCGGGATCCCAGCTTCGCCCTGAGCTGGGCAACGTGGGGGCCAAAGTTGAGAAGCCGGTCGAACGTTACGCCCAGGAATGTGACTGATTCTTTTCCAGGGATGGGCTCACCATTGTAGAACAGCGCCAGGCGTCTTCTGGCTTCGGCGTTGTGGGTGGTAAATATCATGGATTCACACTTGTTGACATTGACCGCCATGTGCCATTTCCTTGTCCACCGATACAGAACCTCCAGGGCTTTCTGCAGGTTGACTTCTGTTTTTGCCACTTCTTCATCCTGCGACCACAGGGCAAGATCATCAGCAAATAAGGAAGCCTGAATTCCCTCCGGCATCCTGTCCAGAATATCATTGATGAACACAAGGAACAGGAGTGGAGAGAGGCAGCTTCCTTGAGGTACCCCGTGATGGAGGTTTCTGTATCGGCTTCTTTTGGATCCAACACGGACACAGGCTTTGCGATCAGACAGGAATTGGTGGATCCACTTCACGGCACAGACGGGTAGGCCGGACCTGAGCAGCTTCTGAATGAGACCGGGCTTCCACACTGTGTCGAAAGCACGGGCGAAATCGATGAGGACCAGTCCAGTTCTTCTTGCCTTCTTTGGTTGGGAGAATCCATCTACTACTGACTGTGTCACTCTTAGGACCTGATCATCAGTAGCAGCTCCCGGGCGGAATCCAGCTTGCGCTGGGGAGAAGAATCCTCTGCTCTCCAGGAAATACTGGAGTCTGCGTTTCACCATTGCCTCCATCAGTTTGGAGACTGCAGATGTAAGGCTGATAGGGCGGTAGGAGCTGGTTTGGTCCACTGGTTTGCCCCTTTTGTGAATAGGTATTATCATCGCTTGTTTCCAGGAGCTGGGGATTTCACCGTACTTCCAGGACCTGTTGCAGAGTCTCAGAAGAGCATCTTTGAGCCCAGGGGTTGCCTTCTTGAGCATTTCATTGCAGATTCCATCAGGACCAGGGGCTTTCTTCAATTTGAGGTTGCTGATGGCGGCACTGAGTTCGGACATTCCAAAAGGGCTGCAGAGAGTTGCTGAAGTAGGCGTGCAGTCGCACTGCCTTCGCATTTCCTCTCGGTTGCGTTTCTTCAGAATTACGTTGTCCCTGCCGGCCCTCAGCCGGCTGACGGATGCGTATTCCGAAGCAAATGCAGAGGCCTTGGCATAGTCCGTGTACAGAAGCTTGTCCCCTTTCTTGATGGCCCCGCTGGAGTGGCAATTGGCTTTCCCGTCGATGGCTTTGATTGTTCTCATGACCTTAGCTGGGTCTGATCTTAGGCTCAGGCCAGATGCATAGTTTCTCCATTCTTCTCTTTTCGCAGTGGTCATCATTTCCCGGAGCCGTTTTGTTTCCTCTGTCCACCTCCGTTTAGCATCATCGCTGGATCTGGCATCCTTCCGCAGCTCCCGGCACTTCCTTGCCTGGGCAGTCAGTTCTGGATTCCACCAGGCCTTAGCCTCCTTCCTGCGGAATTTAGGAATAGCTGTTCTGGCGGCTTCGGTGATTGACTTCGTGATGGCGCGCATTAGGGAATGCGCCGTTTCGGATTCCGGGTCAGGCAAGGTCAGGGAGAGCTGATCGTCGAGTACCCGACAGAACCGGTTCCAGTCCGCTTTTCCAAAGTTATACCTGGCCGGTCTCTCTCTTCCGCCAGGTTTGACGATTGTAGGGAGGCAGATCAATATAGGCAGGTGGTCCGACACAGTATCCGGGGACACTTTCCAGTCCAGTTCACCGTCCCATTTCTGCCCGACAATAGTTATATCGGGGACAGAGTTGGATGCGGCTTTTGTAGATTCACCGTTGTTAGCAACCAGCAGGCTGTTTTGCAGAATCCAATCCTCCAAAAGGTCACCGGTTTCATTCGGTGGCTGCCAGTTGTCCCACATGGGGCTGTGGGCGTTGAAATCGCCCATCACGATGGTGCTGCGGGTGTTTGGCAGTAGGGACGGATCGAAATTCCGCACACGGTGGTCGTCCGCGGTCCGGATGATGGGCGGGCAGTAGACAGAGGAAATGGGTATGAGGCTGCCGTTGACTAGGATTTGAATTGCTAGTGCATCCGTTGATTCGTCGCAGTTCTGGACTAGTTGATCTGGCATTCTGTAGTAGTCTATTCCTTTCCGGATTAGAAGGGCAACTCCGCCGCCAACCGGAGTTGATGCTGCGGCGGCAGCAGCTCTTCTATCCCTTCTTCGGTAAGAGTGTTCCTCGTTGTAATTTGCCAGATTTAATGTTTCGCCAGGCTTGAGCCAAGTCTCCTGGATGGCTGCCACATCAGTGTCGTGTTCCTCCAGGAGTTTGGTCAAGAAGATTCTTTTGGCCTGGGACAATGCGCCAGCGTTCCACTGAAGCAGACGTAGACAGTTCCTGTGGGTTCCAGCCGGGGACGACTGGGTGGGGCGGCGGGTTGGCCTGCTGTCACCTTGGCTTGGCGAGAGCAGGCTGGGAATTGGGCGTTGGTTTGGCGGCTGCGGTGGGTTGGCGGGGGGAGGTTGGGTTGAGGGAGGGGTGGGAGGTCTGCTACAGCCACTGCAGCAGAATGATCTGATGAATTGTTCAGATAGTCCTTTTCTGAAGTTCCCGGGGGTGATACCACTGCATTTCCCTTCATGGACCCAGCGGCGGCAAGAAGCGCACTGGATGGAGAAGGTCTGCCGGGTCACCGGTAGGCCACAGACTGCACATGGCCAGCGGGGGCCAGGATTTGGTTCAACGTCACCAGCCTCCAGGAGCAGCCGGGCGAAGTAGGCTGGTTTACCCCGCCCGGCTAGGAAAAACACGCTTGGCTGTAAAGGCTGTCCCGGAATAGGGACCTTGGGTCGGGTGGGCGGGCCTCCGAGGGGTAGCCCGAATAGGAACCATTTGGTGGGACCAGGGGGTCCGTAAGCTGCTCCACCACGGCAAGGCGAGGACCATTGGAGCAGGATTCCTTATTTTTATTACTCATTCTCCACCCCATTACTTTCCCCCTAAACAAAACTTATTTTACATTTAATAGTATTTTAAACATTATATTCATATTTCAACTATAACCAATTTTTCAACCATCTAAACACACAAACCCTCCCCTTTTTCCCTTTTTCTATTTTACTATACAAAACACAACCCCGCCAAATAATACCCCTTTCTTATTCACACATACACAAACATACACTAAACTAACACCCCCCCAACAATTAAAAAAATCTCTTCTTTTTTAAAGAAATCCTTTACCATAGTTCTCCCATCCACATACTAAGATTTTACTACTGTGAATTAATAGATATGGCAGTATTTGTAATACGTATGATAGCTTTATTATTAAGTCTAGGAAATTACTGGACTTAGCTATTTCTAAGGGATATAATCAGCAAAGTCTGAAATTGCAAATTCGAAAAACTGTTACAAAACAGAAATTTCATATAAAATTCGATAAATCGGTATCATCCATATGTAATGATGTGTGTAGCACCTTTGCTTAACCAGCACGTGTGAATGGGACCACAGGGCAGAAACGTTTCTATCCTATTTCGCTGGGAGTTGAAAACAACCTAAAGCTGCAACTAGTAAGTCGGCATGCTACTGACGACGCCCACCGAATACTAGTATCAGTCTAGCATAGTGGTCAGCATATGAGAGCACCTAACAGTATGAATGACATGTTTGTTGACACTTAGGTTTGTACGTAATAGTAGCTATGCGTGTAGCTAGGTTTAGTAAGTTAATGCTATATATATATTTCATATTTTATTTTGATAATTTTATGATTTCTTTATATTTATAGTTTTGTTGGAACTTCTCTTCTGGAGTCATTATGCTTATCATGTAATATCGCTGGGTTTTTTACATGTTGTTCGCCCTGGTTATACCGGGCAAATCAGGTGATGGTTCTTTTCGGGCTGTACCGCCTTCGCCGTCTATCCTATTTATGACTTTAAATAGGATAATTTTAAACAGGTAGGAAACATTTTCTTTAGTTTCTTTCTCCAGGAATTAATTTAGAGCATTTTCGCGACCAGTTGATGTGGTATTAAGTATGGGCGGTTATTGCAATATCGAATGTATATTAAAATATTTTTAAGTGCTACATCTGCAAGACTTGCAAGCTGTTGCCGCTGCTACATGCGCCCTTATACGCAATGATTAATAAAAATATTAGTTTGTCAGTCATCTTAGCACTCAGCAACAAGTAAGAAGACAGACATGAAGGAGCCTGAAGGCGCAGCCCCCAGCAGAAAATTTTTAGAAATATCACGTTTGAAACACAATTTTTCCAGCAAGTTTGCACAATTTTGCCTCTAGTTGAAGTTCAAATCTAACTGCGCCAGGCTTGCGTCAGGGCTAATTTCATTTGCGTCACACGAAAAAAATTTGCGCCATGACGCAGCCCCTGACGCAAAAAACCATGGGCTTAAAACAGGTGTTAGGCCAATTTTTTCCCATGTTGCCCCGGCCCGCCCCGGGTTCCCAAATTGCCCCACCCCCCTACAGGTGTAATTGGGGGGGGGGGAGTAACCCCCAGCCATTTTTCCAAACCCCTAAAATTTTGGAGGTCCAGGCCCCCCCACCTGGGGGGAGTCGCGCCGAAGGCACAAAAATCGGGCATTTTTAGGGTATATAAATTCTGTAAAATTTTTCAAAAAAAGTCCAAATTTTTAGCATAATGTGATTATTATCGCGAGAAATACACGTTTATAACGGTTTTATGGATTTCTAAACTCAATATTGACCTTATTCTGGACTCAGAAACATGTTGGCAATCAACTTTTCGAGTTTAAATACACTGTCTAATGTAAAAATTATTTAATGATTTCATGTTTTTCGACATTAGCAATGGCTGAAAATGCGATTTTTGGCATAAAAATTGAAAACTTTTTGGTGGAGGTTTGGGGGGTCGGGGGGGGGGGGGTAAAAAGGGCCCCCCCAAAATTTCGGAGGAGGGGCCCCCCACCCCAAATCCCCGTTATATACACCTATGAATAGCAAAATCTGAGGAGGTCGCCAAAGTTTGTGGTTTTGTGGAGGGTCCAGAACGCCCACCCTCTAAAACACCTATGCATGCAAATCCACAACTAAACTATTGGGCTACAACTAAATCGTTTGTTTTCCCGCGGATATGAATGAAAACAACGATAGTAACGTTTGTATGTACATCAAAAATTATTGCAAAACTTAAATTTCCCAGAAATTTTTTGAAAATTTTCAATTTGGACCCCCAATTTCCAGGCCTCGGCCTCGCCACGATAGTGGCGGTAGTGGCGGCCTCGGTGCATCTCTAGTTTTTAGTGCAAAAGTATGCGGATTCAGTGTTAAAATAGGCAAAAATCAAAAATAGGCATTAAAAATCGAGTAAAAATCTCTGGCGAAGCCGGAGAATTTTTGAAAATGTGACCTTCTGAGCGATTTTCTTCAGGACAAATGTCGGTACCAAAGGGGGCACCCTGTTGTTGTTGTTGTTGCTGTTGCTTCCGGCCACCTGACGATCGTCAATCGGCCCGGACCGCCTCCCGTGGAGGCAGGAGTCGGCCGCAACCCCAAAGATAGGCAATCACCGCTCTGGGGTTTTCCCAAAGGACTTCCAGGGAGGGGTTAGTACCAAGGTGGAGAAACCGGGGAAGGTCCCCCTGCGGGAACTCTAAGATTGCGTGTCTCAGAGTCCTCCGTGCCCGGGCAGTGGGAACAGAAGGGGTCATTTCTTGCACCTATCCTGTGCAGGAACCAATTTAGCAGAGGGGAAAACCCTCCGACCCGCAATTGGGATAGGATGGAGCGCTCGGCACGGCCCAGGCCAAGCTCCCTGGAGGGAGCAGACCTGGGGAGGACGGGAAGACCAATTCTGTCTGAGAGGAGACTGGCCTCCCAGGACGCTGAGAGTTCCCTTGAAAGGTGGGATTTTGCAGAACGAAAGTCTATGGGGACAGTTGTTTGGTCGAGAGTGGTTCCAATGTTCGCCAGATAGTCAGCTTTGTCGTTACCCGGAATGTTCGAATGTCCGGGAATCCAGATTTCAAGTCGGCGGGGTTGAGTGGCTAGGATCTGGGCGAGCAGGGACCAGATTCTGCCTTCTTTCGACCCAGTAGCTTTCACCGGGCCAGACCGAAGCTTCCTCACGGCAGATTGCGAGTTTGAGAAGAGCCTGATGACTTGATCACTGGGGGTCGCTACGTTGAGGGTCCATTCTAGCGCGAGTTCCAGTGCATGCAGTTCCGCGTCGTAGCTGGACGCAAGTTTGCCAGCTGGGTCCACAATGTTTCTGGTGCGATCTAGGCGTCGGTGTTGGACGAAGACTCCGCTACCTCCACACATAGTGCCTGATACCGCAGATCCGTCGGTATAGGCTTCTATATCAGGAGGGGGCAGAGAGTTCAGGAGACGCAGGGTGGCTGAGCTTCTGTGGTCAACAGTATCAGATCTGGAAACAGAGGAGGCCAGATCGTTGCTGATGGTAAGGCCGGGTCGTTGCTGATGGTAAGGCCGGGCGGTGTGCACCAGGGCGGAAGGGGGCCAACTGGGGCCAACTTCTCCTTTTGGATATTTGAGAGACCCGTAGATTGAGAGAGGGCTCGCCCGACTTCTCTCCACGATGCCTGTGAGGTAAGTCTCTGCCTGACAGGTTCTTGGAAGGAGTCAGCTGTTGGGTTGGAGTCGGGGAGGCATTGGCATCGTTGGTAGGCAGTTGCCGTGAGGAGTTTCGCTCTGGTGGAGAGAGGGACCAAGCCGGCTTCCTTCAGGGTGAGTTCGGCAGGAGATCCGCCTGGGCATCCGGTGATGGCGCGTGCAGCTTCATTTTGGACCACTTGAAGTTTCTGCAGATTGCTAGGTGCCGTTGTGGCCATCCAGGCAGCACCGCAGTACTCCAAAGCTGACGCGACGTAGGCCAGGTAAATGAGGCGGAGATCTTCCTTGCTGCAGCCCCATTTCGTTCCAGAGAGTGACCGTAGGATGTTGTTTCGCTTCCGGTATTTGGAAATAAGCTGGTCAATGTGGGCTCGGAATGGTAGCGTTAGGTCAAACTGTACACCCAGGAAGGTTGGATGCTTGTTGACCGGGATGCGCTGACCTCCAACGGTTAGGTTTGGTTGGAAGTTCTGTTCCTTGTTCCATGTTGTAAAAACAGAGCACTCACATTTCTGAACATTGATCACCATTTTATTTTCCGTAGCCCAGGTAGCGATCGCATGTAGAGCAGTCTGGATCTTCGCCTCCGCGTTGGCGATTTTAGCGTCCCTGGCCCAGATGGCTACATCGTCGGCAAAGAGAGAGATCTCCACGCCCTCTGGGATGACGCTAGCTAGGGAGTTGATGAAGATCTGAAACAAGGTTGGTGATAGGACGCAGTCTTGGGGGACACCACAGGCGAACCGCCTGAACCGGCTGCTGGCGCCTTCGCATTCAACTTTATACAGTCGATCAGAGAGGAAAGCCCGTGTTTTTGGGTGCTACACCAGGGGGCACCCTCTTTTGGGGACTTTTTTGGGGGAAAGATCGTTTATAAGGAAGGGCCCCCACCCCACCCCAGCAGAATAAGCCCAGAACTAATCAGTGTGCAATTTGGGCTTAGAGGTAGGAGAGTAAGAGATCGACCGCAATCGAGAAAAACTTTTGTCAACGATTTTCTCGACAAGGAATCTACCTAAGCCTAAGCCTTAGGAGGGTAACTCGGGAGCACTGATTCCCAATCCGGTGTCGAAATTTCATAAAAATTGATCCTACGTCCGCAAGAATCGGTCATGGTAATGGCCCCCAGCGACCCAAAACTAGTCTTTTTGATAAAACTTTCCTCAACCAAAAATAGTCTTTTTGACAAAATTTTCCTCAAATTTTGGCTTAAAATAGCTTCAAAACGGTGTAAAACGAATAAAACGTTAAAAACAAGCTTTTCTTTGAAGTCAACATTTTGGGCCGTTGTTAAAAATTTCTGAGGGGCGAGTTCGGGGTCCTCAAAGTTTTGGGGGCGATCACCAAGTTTTCAACATGGTTGCCACCCCCGACCCAGTTTCAGGGAAACTATGGTTAGGGTTGCTTCGGAGGATCCCCCAACACTGAAGAGATAACCTCGACTTTATGGGTAGCAGATGCAGAGCCTATATTTTTAACAAAAAAGCGGACAGTAGTGGCGTAGCCAGAAAAAATTTCGGGGAGGCACATCCAAAAATTTTTAACATCTACCCTGGTTTTTTAAAATCGTTATTCGCTGCGCTTGTTTCATATATATATATATATACACGTTGTATACGTATAACGTACAGTCATGACAACTGAACATGTTCAAATTTTCAGAGGTACGTATATATATAGTCAAGCGGGAAAAAAACCCACTCGCCAATGCGGGAAAAAACCCACCCCCAGTGGCATTTGGCAAACTTTGCCGGGCCACCCTGAACTACTGGAAAGACCTAGACCAAAGCGGATTATATGTACCTGTAGGGCATCTGTTGCGCTTCATGATGATATATGCCACACTGCTCTGACCCCTCCGGTGCGACCTGGGGGTGACCTGGAGTTGGCGGGAAAAAACCCACTTTTCAAAACTGAAAATTTTTCTAAGCATTGGCAGGAAAGGTCAAACGAATACATACATTTGTTTAATAGAGCCTATAGGTTAAATTGGTATAGGTTTTACCTGGGTTCGATCTGTTATGGGAGGTCCAGGGGGTCAAAATCGGACATGGTGCCTTTTCAAGCCAAAATTTCAATTTGGCCAAAAATGCTTAATTTTGCCTTAAAATGGGTCTAGTTTGGCTCTAAATACAAGAAAAACACGTTTTGTATACGATAGGATGCCTAAACTGCCGAAAATTAACAATTTTAAAAAATTTCCAAAATTTGCCTATGTTTATGTGTTAAACATACCAAATTTTCAAGTGACTATGACCTCAATTTTTCAACAAAAACTAATATAATTTGATGCAGTTGTACTAAAAACAACCCGCTCTTTCATTTAGAACGGTTAGAAATGCTCCTGGCAACTTGCCAAAAAATTTTCGGGGTGGGTTTTTTCCGCATATGGGTTTTTTTCCCGCATTGGGTTTTTCCCCGCCAGTTTGGGACAATTTTTCTCACTAACGGCGCACCCTAGAGAGGTGTTCTATAGCTCATAAGAAAGCTTGCGACTAGGCCTAGCAGCCTATATAGTCAGTATTTCAATATCTCAAACCATTAAAAAGTTCTGGCCAAAAATCTGAAAAGTGGGTTTTTTCCCGCTTGACTATATACATGTCCCAGAGGCAAAATCCAAACCCCACCGAACCAAATTTAGCAGACCACCGCACCCTCAAAATATTCAAAATGTTGACAAAAAATTGCGAGATTTTCTACTTTTTTGCTAAAACCTGCAAACCATAGGTGTACCAGGCTACAGTTTATATACCCCCTGTGAGACCCCCCACCCCCCTACCCGACCTCAACTATATACTCCCTCCCCCCAAGCCGAAATCAAACCCCTTCCCCCCTTAAAATTGGGTCCAATCCAAACCATATATACATACATTAACATAGGGTTGGGTCCTGGGGGGGGCTTGTCCCCAGAAAAGTTTGAGGGGGCTTGTACCTTGAACCAATATTTTCAGGGGGGCTTGTACCTCAATAATAAATTTGTAAAATTTTTCAAAAAATTAACGCTAATTTTATTAAAATTAGTATATAATTTTTTATCTAAATTTGCAAGAAATCTTCAATTTTTTGCAAAAATTTCGAAGTTTCGTCCGATTTTCCTGAAAAATTAAACATTTATTGCTAAAGAACTCCGGCGAAGCCGGAAAGTTTTTGAGATTTTAGTGTAAAAACTAATTTTTTTCGGCTATTTTTGCCTACCCCTTGGCCATTTTTTCGTTACCCCTTGTCCTCGACGGCTGTAGGGCTTGTACCTTGTCCGTGTTGGGGGGGGCTTGGATCCCCCCAGACCCCCCCGCGTTAACCTATGGTCCAAACCAAGTGAAAATGCAAAATTTTTGAGAAAATGTTTTGCAATTTCTGAAAATTTTTTGAAAAACTCGAAAAAATGGCTATAAATCACTTATAAACAGCTAAAGATGGTTATATATAAATATATAGCAATAAAAAGGTAATATACGCAATGATAAACCACAATCTGGGCTAATTTAGCATATTTCTGGGCGCCTACTGGGTGTTTAAGAAAAAATAGGAAAAAATATAGGAATTTTTCGCGAAAAAATAGGAAAATATAGGAATTTTTCTTACAAAAAATAGGAAAATATAGGAATTTTCCAGCGCAAATATGCCGTCCATTTTGGCCAAATTTCGCAAAATTTCAACTATATATATAAACAAGTAACAAAAATGCTCCGCACAAAAGAGGATAATATGTGTGTGTTGTAGGGATGGGCGCGGAAAAAAAAGGACTGGAAAAAAAAGGTTTTTTTCCGTTTTTTTCCATTTTTTTCCGATGGGGTGGAAAAAAATGGAAAAATATTCCTAACGTTATTTTAACGATTTTCACAGCGGAATATGTTGTTTTCTGAACTTTTCCTGCGATTTCGCACTATTTACAATTTTTTCCGTGGGTCATAGTAGGTGGGGGTATGCTAAATCTGACCAAATAGTGTTTGGGTTTTTTCGAAGCATCGGAAAAAATGGAAAAATATTCGAGACATGTTCTGAAAGTTAATTTATGAAATCAGAACATTAAGAAACTATCAAAAACACCGTTTAATGAACTAATAAGACAATATCCATGAAGTTGAGCTAATTCTGGGATTTAAGATTTTTTTGTCATGGAATGTGCATATGGTTGCGAACTCAGGTAGAGTTAACAATTCCATGTCTAACAGTGGAATGTTCAGCCAAAATCTTTTAAAACGTCTGGTATTCCTTACTTTACGAGGTCTATTACCTACGAAAACCACAGACCTGGTCTAGCAGAACCGTCAAGGTATACAGAAGTCACCTGTAGTTTATCCTACAGTATTGTCTGCTGAAAAATTAATTCCTGTAATCAATACTGAAACCTTTGTAACCACTTGTGTAAGTGCGCACTACACGGTGGGACTATTAAATATGTTGAAAACGGCTTTTATGCATGCAGAAACATGAAATAACACAACTTTTAGCACATTGGTGAATTTTGGGGTGATCGGAAAAAAAAGGAAAAAAATGGAAAAAAATGGAAAAAAACCGGAAAAAAAGGTTTTTTTCCGGCAATCTTTTTTTCCGGAAAAAAACCAACCCTAGTGTGTTGGCTGTATCGTATATATATATATATATCCTTTAAATATCCTTTAAATATATAATAAATATAAATAGGTATAAATATATCCTTTAAATTCCGGTTGAAGAAGTAAAGATAAAAGTTTCATGGGCACGTGACGTTATTTGGCACAGCAAATATTGGTGGATGGTTCCATGTCAAAAGTTGCTCAGCTCACTTAGGGCTTCCATTTGATACCAAATTTGACCAGTTTTGAAAAATTTTATTTTTGACCCAACCCAAAATCGCCTAAGTCCCCACCCCACCCCACCACAGCACTCTACAGCCACTTTGGGTACGCAGTTCTATGACAAAAGTTGCTCAGCTCACGTTGGGCTTTCATTTGGTACCAAATTTGACCACTTTTGAAAACTTTCATTTTTGACCGAAAATCGCCTAAGTCCCCACCCCACCCCACCACAGCACTCTACAGCCACTTTGAGCATGCAGTTCTATGACAAAAGTTGCTCAGCTCGCTTAGGGCTTTCATTTGGTACCAAATTTGACCACTTTTGAAAACTTCATTTTTGACCGAAAATCGCCTAAGTCCCCACCCCACCCCACCACAGCACTCTACAGCCACTTTGAGCATGCAGTTCTATGACAAAAGTTGCTCAGCTCGCTCAGGGCTTTCATTTGGTACCAAATTTGACCACTTTTGAAAAATTTTATTTTCGACCACTTGACCCCCCACCCGATTGACCCTTCAAACGGCAAAGTGGAACCAGCCCAGCAAAATAGGTACGTCGGACGGCAAAACGGATACCGGGAATGAGCTGGGCACACCAGAAAACCCCTATAGACAAAGTTTTGAGAGGCCAGGTAGAGCCTACTATGGACCTCCAGGAAGCGGTTTCCGACATGACCCTCCAGACGGCAAAGTGGAATCAGCACAGCAAGATGGATGAGTCCTACGGCAAAAAGGACACCGGGAATGAGCTGGGCGCACCAGAAAACCCCTATAGACAAAGTTTTGAGAGGCCAGGTAAAGCCTACTATGGACCTCCAGGAAGCGGTGACTTGACCCTCCCGACGGCAAAGTGGAACCAGCCCAGCAAGATGGGTGGGTCTGACGGTAAAACTGACTGCGGGAATCGATTCTCCGTGCCAGAAAACCATTGTATGGAAGATTTGAGCGTTCAAAGTTAAATAGATAGCGAGAAATTTCGATTTTTCGTTTTTCGAATTTTGGCCATTTTTGACGGGCCACTGTGGTCGCTAGGGAAGTGATAGAGAAACGAAACCTGGACCGTTAGTTAGTTCAATATATATGTAATTTCTGAATATAAAAAGAAATCAGCTCCAGCTCGTAACGTTCGACCTGAGCGACGACCACAAAAATGGTCACTTTTCGCTATGAGCCGACTTTGCGGCGCCACTGCGGCGCTGTGGCGCAGCTGCGGCGCAAAAAAAGTTGTGATTCTTAAATTCTTTAGAGGGTACTACTAGGCCCCATAGCCCTTTAGGTTGGCCCACCGCTGCAGATCACGTGAAAGCGGCGAACATTATGTACAATACAACCATCAAATAGGAGAAACCGGAAAAAAAAACATCGCCGCCATAACCGGTCCGGGGCGCAACTTTTTAACGGTAAGTGATACGGGGCTGAAACTTCACAGACATACTAAACTCGATGTGCTCTACAATTTGCGCATGAAATCTGCGCAGGATCTGCGCAGGATTTTGCGCAGCTTCTGCGCAGCTTATTTTACACTGTCTCCAGCCACTTTTCACACATATTATAGGGGTCGCTGCCGCGACCCCTATGATATCAGAAACGACCTAGACTTATTATACGGAATTTTTCTAGAGGGAACTTGAGGGGATTTTCGAAAATTTTCTAAAAATAAGTGAAAAGTTTTATGACATCATGGATAAAGTTCGCGGATAAAGTTCGATTTCAGTGAAACGGCAAAAATCAAGTACGTATATATATATATACATTAGTGATGGGCACCGGAGATTTTTTCATATCCGGATATCCGCCTATTTTGCGTTAACAGATATCCGGTTATCCGCCTATTCCAAACTTAACCTCAAGAAAAATTTTCGATTTTGCTGTCAATTTTCCGGCAGGCTGTGAATGTCTATCATGCAACCAAGCTGCAACCCTGGTTTCAAAAATATTTTCAAAGGAATTTTTAAAAAATATTTTACAATTTTTGAAATTTTGTCAAGAATTTGCTAATTTTTCATTACTTTGTCTGAAATGCACACGGACATCCGGATATCCAGTGCCCATCATTAATATACGTACATAAAATATCCGGCAAAGCCAGAAAATTTTTGAAAATTTAAACTTCTCAGTGTTTTTTGGGCCAAACTTTGTTTGCGTATCAAAGGAGAGCGTTTTTCAGCATTCTATGTTTTGGGAGGAGCACTTTAGGAGGGGCCAAATTTGAGGACGGCACTGCAAAAGCATATGAAGCTTGAAGCTGAAAAAGCTATAGGAAGAATACGAAGCTGGAAAAATTTTGTAAAACTAAGGAAAATCCTCAATAGCAACCTTCATAACTTTAGTTTCGGCAGTCAGTAAAATTTTAAAATGTAAGCACAAAACTGCCAAAGCACGAAAATTGTTTAAAATTACGGTTTGGCAACGTTTAATTTAAAATTTTAAAATAAAAGCAGACAGCAAAACTAACTTCGGAAAGAAAAGTGGTAGTCAATCGGGAAAAAAAGCCATTTTTTCAAACTTTTGGACGTGGAAAACTCATTGTTTGGAATTTTGGGAAAATTCTTGTAGTTTGAAGAATGGCAACCCCTACGGATTATTTTCATGTATTAATGACTCCTCTAGACTGTAGCAATAGAGAGTACTTTGTGATTTATTTCCTGGGAAAAAAAGCCAAAATCGGGAAAAAAGCCACTCATCGGGAAAAAAGCCACTTTGGTCGAAGCATATCCTGAAGCCGTAGACCAATTCTGAGTGTTCCATCGTGTTCAGCGTCACTTATTTACCCTAGATTTGTTGTTTACCGAGGCAAATTGGCTTCGTAAAGCATTAAGTACAACTTTTTAATTTGCAGCATAAACTGGCTAGGTTTCATCTAATATATATAAGGTAAACATACAAATTTTTCAAAAACTTGCAAAAACGAAGGCTAACCACAAAATAGTGTTTTCCAATGAATTCGTAATGCTCTTTTTGGCCAAATGTGCCAGTTTCCGGATGAAATGTGGAGTGTAGCGATAAAAACGACTGACATGACATATTAGTCCAAAAGTTGCTCATTTCAGGGACTGTCCACCTAAAAACGGTATGGCTTTGTAAAACTTGAATTGCTGATTATTTTCAAAATAGTTATAATGCCAGAAATCCAGAAAACTGCTCACTATGGGTCTCGCAAGCGACTGGCTTTTTTTCCCGATGGGTCAAAATCATCGGGAAAAAAAGCCACACCTGCGCAGAGACCACGTGACGTCCTGAATTGTTTACATTTGTATGCGAAAAAAGCCAGACATGTTCCAACTTGATTGCAATAGAAATTATTCAGATAGCACTATAGACACGAAAGTTATGAATTTTTGAAACATTACCGTTTTCCCGCCTTTTCAGGAATAAAGTTTTCCAAAAAATGTCGACCCTGCCGTTGACTATAGAGGAGAGCTAGAAAGCTAAAAATCGGCATGCGGGCTTATATTGAGGTCGTCATTCTACATGCCAAATATTACTGCAATAGCTTCACCCGTTAGGCCACAGTGATCGTGGCTTTTTTTCCCGAAATTTTGACGTGGCTTTTTTTCCCGATTGACTATAAACATAAAAAGAACAGCGCAACCATATTTCGGCACGACGTAAAGATGAGAAAAACATGAATTTCAAAGAAAGCAGGGATCTGGGGCGGCAGCCCCCAGCAAAAGCAAGAGGTTTCTGGATAATTCAAGCTTGAAAATCTATTTTTCCGAGCGATTTTGGAAAGATCTTGGGTTATTCTAGTGTGCAATCGGTTGTCTAAACTGGATTAGTAAGTAAGTAATATATATTTTTGTAAATTCGTTAACAAAGAAATCACAAAAATTTTTTATTACTCACGCCACACAAGGGCAACTGGCATATAACTTGCACCATATGTAGAGGGGGTCACTACCGCTCCATACGTCCAAAAGTTTTTCGATCGGAATTCATTTACGAAATTACCAGCAAAATTCTATTTTTGATTTTTTGAGAACATTGCTATAAGTAGTTCTTCAGATCACTTTACGAAATTTGCTACTGCTAAAAGAATGTCATTACATACGTATAAGCTGCTACTTGGTATTCCAACTCGGATAAGTCTGAACAGTGTTTATAAAACGCTTTTTTGATTTTTATTTAATTATTGAAAATTTTCTTCAAAAAGCACACAAAAAGCTTTTGCCTAGAAAAACACACTGAGAAGCACAGGTCCGAATTTGAAAAACCCTGAGACAACTTCACCAAAACAAATCCTTGAAACATTGGTTGGTTCAAAGGCGAGAATTAAATCGACATAACAAAAATAAAAAGAATATGCTATTCCGGCGAAGCCGGAAATTTTTTGAGAATGCCTCATTGGAAGGTATACGTATATAAAACAGAAAATCTTACCGATGTTTAGTTTCCACAGTTAAAATCTAATAAATCTTCCCAAAATTAATGAAAAAATAGGAAAATATAGGAATTTTAGGCAAAAATAGGAAAAAATAGGAATATTTGAAAAATATAGGAAAAAATAGGAAAAATAGGAATAGTAGGCGCCCTATTTTAGTACAAATTTGTCAATTTTCAAGCCCTATTTTCGCAAACGAAAGCTTATAACAGAAGCTTTTGAGTACGTTTAACCTACTGTATGTACGTACATCGAAAAAGGAGCATTTTTAGCTAAAATAACTTGGGTACAGTTTAGAGGGGGTCCTCCTCCCCAAATTTCGGATTTTGGTGGGGTCCCCCGAGCCAAATTTGGACCTTCTATCTACCCCCCCCCAACCCAAACAGGTGGTGCACCTATGCTTCAAACGCTTGCCTAAAAAAGGCTCAAAATTCTTTAATCTTCCAAATTATCATTAATACAGCTAATTAGCCCGAAAACCACAGATGTGTTAGGGGGGAGACCAGACCATAGGTGTAAGGTGGGGGGGGTTGGGGGGGGTAGCCCCCCCCAAGCCTTTTTTCAACCCTCCCCCAAAACTTTTTGGGGGGGGGACGTCCCCCCCCCACAGGGGGGGGGGGGGTAAGGCGCGCCGAAGGCGCGAAAAATGGCCTAAAATTGGGTATTTTTAGGGTAAATTTTGAAAAAATTTTCAAAAATGTCCAAATTTTTGGCTTAAACTGTTTATTATTATGAGAAATACACGTTTTTAACTGTATTATGGATCTTATGACTCAATATTGTCCTTATTTTGGACTTGGAAACATGTTGGCAATCAAGTTTTTGAGTTTAAAACCACTGTCTAATGTTAAAATTACTTTATGGTTAGCTGTTTTTTATCATTAGAAACGGCTGACAATGCAATTTTTGGCATAAAAAATGAAAAATTTTTTTGGGGGAGGGTTGGGGGGGGTCTTGGGGGGGGGTTGGGGGGGGGGGTCGCCAGAGGGGGCCCCCCCCAGAAAATGTTGGGGGGGGGAGCCACCCCCACCCCAAATCTCCGTTACACCTATGGACCAGACCCCCATACCAAAATGCCAGATTTTCGTGACCCCCCACCAGATTTTCAGTATTTGCTACCCCCACCCTTAATTTTGGCTAAAAAGTGGCCAAGACTAGCGAAAACATCAAAAATGTAAGGGTTTTTGTCATAGTTTCACCGGAAATTTTGGATAGGGGAGGGGTAAGCTCTGGAAATTTGGTGGTCGTCCCGCGAAATGTGATGGGGGTACTCCCCCCAAAATCGGGACCTGAGAAAATCCAAGAAATGGCATAAAAATGCAACATTTTCTGTATTTTAACGCTTTTTCCGTGAAAACAAGGCTTGTTTTGACAGTTTTAGTCGTTTATACGCGGTTTTAAAGTGCAAGTCAAAACTTGAGAAAAATTTTTCAAAAATGACCATTTTTGGGCAAAATTTAGCTAACTTTTTGGCTCGGGGTTGGGGCGGGGTTGTGTCTGGGTGGGGGGGGCAGCCGAAAGTTGGGTGAGGGGATGTTGGAAAGTTGGGGGGGGGGGGGAAGGGGGGGTCGAAAATTGGGGGGAGTGCCCCTCCCCCCTGGTGAAACTATGGTTTTTGTTTTGGACCATTTTCGGCGACCTCCCCCCACACACGAAGCCCAATTTTAGAAAACAATTGGAAAAAAGTTTCTAATTTTTTTCCAAAAACTTTCCAGCAGTTAACTGAACATTATTTCTAATTGTTTTCTAAAAAATATCGATTTGTTTTCTAATTATTTTCTGTTAAATGTTTTCTAACTGAGGCCCACTTTCTAATTGTTTTCTAATTAATTTCTTACCGTTTTCTAGCAAGCTTCTTAATGTTTTCTCATTGTTTTCCCTAAAAAAAAGGACATTTTCTATATTATTTCTAATTGTTTTCTAAACTACTTCTATTATTTTCTCAATATTTTCTCCGTCACTCTGTGTTTGTAGCTTTCAGATTTTAATTACAGTTGCAAGACTGTAGACAATGCAAGGGAGACCTGAAAAAACTCGTTGCTTGGATACATCTCCAGAATATATATATATATATATATATATATATATATATATATATATAAACAAGTAACAAAAATGCTCCGCACAAAAGGGGATAATATGTGTGTTGGGCCTATGTCTGTCGTTTAAATTCCGGTTGAGAAAGCAAGTACGTATATAAATCCGACACAGCAAGTTTAGGTGGGTCGTTCTATGGCGAAAGTTGCTCAGTTCGATGCGGGCTTTCATTTGGTACCAAATTTGACCACTTTTGAAAATTTTAATTTTTGACCCAAAATCGCCTAAGTCCCCACCCCACCCCACCACACCACAGGCCTCTACAGCCACTTTAGGTACGCACTTCTATGACAAGAGTTGCTCAGGTCGATGCGGGCTTTCATTTGGTACCAAATTTGACCACTTTTGAAAATTTGAATTTTTGACCCAAAATCGCCTAAGTCCCCACCCCACCCCACCACAGGCCTCTACAGCCACTTTGAGCATGCAGTTCTATGACAAAAGTTGTTCAGCTCGCTTAGGGCTTTCATTTGGCACCAAATTTGACCACTTTTGAAAATTTTAATTTTTGACCCAAAATCGCCTAAGTCCCCACCCCACCCCACCACAGGCCTCTACAGCCACTTTAGGTACGCACTTCTATGACAAGAGTTGCTCAGATCGCTGCGGGCTTTCATTTGGTACCAAATTTGACCACTTTTGAAAATTTTAATTTTTGACCCAAAATCGCCTAAGTCCCCACCCCACCCCACCACAGGCCTCTACAGCCACTTTAGGTACGCACTTCTATGACAAGAGTTGCTCAGATCGCTGCGGGCTTTCATTTGGTACCAAATTTGACCACTTTTGAAAATTTTAATTTTTGACCCAAAATCGCCTAAGTCCCCACCCCACCCCACCACAGGCCTCTACAGCCACTTTAGGTACGCACTTCTATGACAAGAGTTGCTCAGTTCGATGCGGGCTTTCATTTGGTACCAAATTTGACCACTTTTGAAAATTTTAATTTTTGACCCAAAATCGCCTAAGTCCCCACCCCACCCCACCACAGCCCTCTACAGCCACTTTAGGTACGCACTTCTAGGACAAAAGTTGCTCAGTTCGATGCGGGCTTTCATTTGGTACCAAATTTGACCACTTTTGAAAATTTTAATTTTTGACCACTTGACCCCCTACCCGATTTACCCTTCAAACGGAAAAGTGGAGCCAGTCCAGCAAAATGGGTGGATCGGACGGCAAAACGGACTCCGGGAATGAGCTGGGCGCACCAGAAAACCTCTATGGACAAAGTTTTGAGAGGCCATGCACAGTCCTATATGGTGTTCTTGTAAGTCGGTACCGACTTGACCCTCCCGACAGCAATGTGGAACCAGCCCAGCAAATGGGTGGGTCCGACGGCAAAACTGCTTACGGGAATCAATTCGCCGTGCCAGAAAACCTTTGTATGAAAGAATTGAGCTTTCTAAGTTGAATACACAGCGAGAAATTTCGATTTTTCATTTTTCGAATTTTCACCATTTTTGACCGGCCACTGTGGTCGCATGGGAAGTGATAGAGAAACGAGACTTAGCTATTTAGTTAGTTCAATATATGTAGTTTCTGAATATAAAAAGAAATCGGCTCCAGCTCTTAACGTTCGAGCTGCGCAGCGACCACAAAAATGGTCACTTTTCGCTCTGAGCCGACTTTGCGGCGCCGCTGCGGCGCTGTGGCGCACCTGCGGCGCAAAAAAGTAGCGATTCTTAAATGGCGCATGGGGTACTACCAGACCCTATACCCCTTTAGGTCCGGCCTCCGCTGCAGATTACGTGAAAGAGGCGGAAAGTCAGGACAATACGACCATTAAATAGGAGAAACCGGAAAAAAAAACATCGCCGCCATAACCGGTCCGGGGCGTAACTTTTTAACGGTAAGTGATACGGGGCTGAAACTTCACAGACATACTAAACTCGATGTGCTCTACAATTTGCGCAGGATTTTGCGCAGCCTCTGCGCAGCTTATTTTACGGTGTCTCCAGGGACTTTTGACACATATTATAGGGGTCGCTGCCGCGACCCCTATGATATAATTATAGGGGTCGCTGCCGCGACCCCTATGATATATATATATACTGGCATTTTTTTAGGGTTTTGAAAGTGGGGGGGCTTCGCCCCCCTAGGGAGGGGGAAGTGGGGGGGCGAGTCCAAGGTATAAAATACCAAAATTTTTAGCGAAAAATTAGCATTTTTAGGAAAAAACACAAAAAAATCGCTGTTTTTAAGCTTAAAATTAACTTATAAGTCCATTAATTAGCTAAAAATTGAGAAAATTTTTGAAAATTTGACCTCAAAAACCTAATTTTTCGACACTTTTGGGCGACCCCCAAAAAAGTGGGGGGGGGCTTGCCGAAAAGTGGGGGGGCTGCCAAAAGTGGGGGGACTTTCGAAAAAGTGGGGGGACCCCCACCCCCCCACTAAAAAAATGCCAGTATATATATATATATTATATATATAAGTTATATATATATAAGTTGAGAAAATTTTGTAAATTGCAATGGAATTCATAATGGAAATGTTTAAAAAGATTAATTCATTAAATGTAAAAACTAGGATTGGACAAATTCAAATTTCTGAAAAACACTTCGCCTACTGAAACGATTTCTTTTTTTTCAAAATTTTTGGAATAATTTTTTCAAAAACTTGATGTTCACGTACTAAGGTCCGATGCTTTAACTGCTACTGGGGACGGCTCCATAGTATATACAGACACACCAATAATATATACAATAGATACGTACCCAAAACAACGGAGGGGGTCTGGGGGGCAGAGCCCCCAGAAGTTGATAAATTTTTTAAATTAACGGCAGAAACGGCATTGAAAAGTTGTATATATATTCCTTTCGTATTGAATATTTCTTGGGTTGTATGGCAACTATTTTTAGGCTCTGACTGCTTTTATTATTATATATGTATACAATAGATATACATCTTGAAGAGATACAAGAACCAAAAATGCTCCTTCGTCGCATGTAAAATACATATGAGTAAAGAAAAAACGAATGAATAGACATAACATGCTAACATTGTGGCTTGAAAGAAATGGACAGAACGAAGTGAACTGCGAAACCTCAAGTTTAACTGTACATGCAAGCTGATGTTTCCCGAAACACCATGGCATCTACTATTTCCGGAAGCACTATATGTAGTACACCTACTGTATTCTCGGAACACTATGACACACTACTCTCACATACGTAATGCTTTCCCCACATGGCTCTGAGTCAGAGCGCAGAGTGGAGTGCCGTATAATGCGTATGCACAGTATATATAATGTCTTAGCGACAAGATGTGTGGAGCAGGGGCGGATCCAGGGGGGGGGGGGCGGGGGGGCGGCCGCCCCCCCCGTCGCGATTCGAAGGTAGGAAAAATTAAGGAGAGAAAGAGGAAAAAGAGCAAAAAACCAAAAAATTTCGCGCCTTCGGCGCGAATTTTCTGCTTTTTAACCGCATATTTAATGCATTTGTGAAGAAAAAGCTTGAAATGCATCCGATTTTTCGGAGAAAATTACCATTTTTGCCTAAAAATGTCAAGAATTTTAAAAATTTTGTTCAGTTCTTCAGTATAAAAAGAATTAAAGATCCGAGTACCGATTTTATTGCAAAAACAAAAAATTTCTTCAACTTCTGGGGGGCTCCCCCCCAGACCCCCCGCTGGAAAAATTTTGCCGCCCCCCCCGTCACGAAATCCTGGATCCGCCAGTGGTGTGGAGGGCAATTTTGTAATGAAAAGCTTTAGCTGAGCATGTAGTTACAGCTCAAAGCTTTAACATTTTTAGTAATGCTTTGGCTTCCGTTGATTTATCAGGTTTTGTTAGGGGGCGTGGGGTCAGCTGATCACGTAATCCTCCCTCGCCCTGCTCTATATTTAGTCGACATTTACGTGCCATTTATATGAAGGTCAAATATCGACAAATTATATATATTATGACATACGCCAATATGAGTCTCGTTGTAGGACAGGCTCATATGTTAAGCCGTTGCAACTTGTTTTCCTTAATTTACAACCGCAACGCCACTTATATGCATTTTACAGGCTAGGTTCCGTGTTTGTACAACCTGCCTGAGAGTACTCATACGTACGTACGATATGTATGTATTTACATGCGACGAAGGAGCATTTTTGGTTCTTGTTTTCCATTCTGTTACATATGTATGCGCAAAAAAGAACCAACATACTGTATTTCCGAACACCATGCGCAAGCAGATACTATATATTTTGACCACTTTTGGAAAATTTCATATTTGACCCAAAATCGCTTACGTCCCCACCTCACCCCACCACAGCACTCAACAGCCACTTTGATCAAGCAATTCTATGACAAAAGTTGCTCAGCTCACGTAGGGCTTTCATTTGGTACCAAATTTGACCACTTTTGAAAATTTCATTTTGGACCACCTGACCCCTCAGACGGTCAAGTGGAGCCAGCCCAGCAAAATGGGTGCGTTGTACAGCAAAACGGATGCCAGGAATGAGCTGGGCGCACCAGAAAACCTCTATAGACAATGTTTTGAGAGGCTATGTACAGTCCTATATGGTTTTCCCGGAAGTCGGTACCTAACGGGCCCTCCAGACGGCAAAGTGGAACCAGCACAGCAAGATGAGTGAGTCAGACGGCAAAACGGACACCGGGAATGAGCTGGGCGCACCAGAAAACCCCTATAGACAACGTTATGAGAGGCCAAGTAGAGCCAAGTATGGGCCTCCAGGTAGCGGTTGCCGACATGACCCTCCAGACGGCAAAGTGGAACCAGCCCAGCAACCTGGGTCAGTCGGGCAGCAAAATTGATAGCGGGAATCGATTCTCCGTCCGCAAAAACCTTTGTATGCAAGATTTGAGGCTTCCAGGTCGCAAAATAAGCGAAAAAACTAAGTTCAAAGTTGGACCCAAAATTCGCCAACTTTGGCAGGCCAGTACCCAAAAATTACGCTCAGGGCCGGAAAATCAAATAGCAATTGAACGACCCTGATATGTGTCGTATTCAGCCATATAGGCAGTATTGCCCCATATATAGCCCAGTCTGACTTATTACGGCGCCTTTGAAGCATACTTTTTGGCCATTTCAGCGTTTTGGCCGACTTTGGCCCCCCGCCAAAAACTTTTTCCGGCTCTGGGAGGCATAAAAACTAGCCTATCGGCTTATTTTTGTTGCGTACTCCAAGAATATATATGGTTTTCATAGGCAAAAATTTTTCTATCTGTATATAGTTATTAAAGTTATACCTCTGTATATGTTATATCTGTTATATCTGTATATATACAAAACCCCCTTACCAGACGTCAAAGCGGAGAACCGGAAAAAATCACTCTCGTAAGCTATTTTTGGCGCAACTTTTTAACGGAAAGTGGTACGGGGATGAAACTTGGCGAATATACTAAACTCGACACGTACAATTTTTTCCGCACATAATCTGCGCAGCCTTGTTTTACACGGTCATTCGACCATTTTCACTCATATTATAGGGGTCGCTACCGCGACCCCTATGATACATCAAGAACTCATATTGAATAATATATACTAGCTTCAGAAAACGTATAGTTAAATACTATTTACGAATATTTGCATGCAGTACGAAAATGAATTATACGCAACTGTATAAGTAGAAGCATTAGGACTTAGGAGAATAAAACACTCATAACCATGTTGATGCACAAATGCAGAAAACCATTCTAAACCATTGGAAACAGGCGGGGGTCTAAAAGGTAGAGCTTTTTTAAAACTTAAAGACTTGAAAACTATTTTTTCAGAGCACTTTTTGTAAAAATTTTCGAAAATTTGGCTGTGTATTTTGTTGTGTAAATTATATACGTAGTTTTTCACTGTGTAAATTTTTTGTGTAAATACACAGTATTTTACACAAAAAACCCTGCATATGTACGTATATATAAATATGTGTGTGTGCATATATATATATATATATACATATATATATATATATATATATATATATATATATATATATATAAATAAAACGACCTAAATGTGACAAAACCTGCAAAAACCCAATGCAGCTGTCATGGGTTTGGAAGGGGTGGGGGGACAATTATTACCACCTTGCCAATTCCCAACAAAATTTTCGCAACGGGTTTTTTGCGCGATCCTAAATTGAAAAACTGTAGAACAAATTGTATTCGCTATCATTAAATTTATAATCAAATCTTGGAATCATTTACGAAACATAAATATTTTCTATAAGAAAACTTCATTCAAAGTCGAAAACAAACAAACAATGCAAAACAATTTGTAAAATAACTGATTTTGACTGAAAACCCAACTATCGTCAACAAAAAAATTTCAGTTACCCCTATCCCATTTCCCTCCCCAAATCGGTTTCCAAGCAAGTCCTCTCTCTTGTTTGACTAAGAGACACCCACACCCTCCTTAAATTTATTCCAATCACCAACCCCCACTTTCACTTTTATTTTGATATTACATCAAAATGCTAGAAAGCATATAGAAAAAAATTAGAAAAAATTAAATATTTTTCGAATTATTTTCTAACTGGAAAACAATTAGAAAACAATAGGAAAAAATGTCGTTTTCTTATTTAGAAAATTATATGAAAACAATTAGAAAGCATTTGGAAAAAATATTAACTATATTTTCCCATTGTTTTCTATTTTAGAAAACTAGTAGAAAGTAATTTGAAAACAATTAGAAAAAATTTGTCAACTGCAGAAAACAATTGGAAAAAATTCAATTTTTTCCAATTGTTTTCTGGAAAAGGGCTTCGTGTGCCAGCACCCCCCCTCCGTCGGAAACCCAGATTTACGTAAGTCAAGTCAGCTGACCAGATTTACCTACAAATTATAATTTGGTGTCGTTGAATAGCCCTTAATTTGTAGTATATATAGGTATTGCCTTTCCTTTTAGTTGGTAGTTGTAAGTTTAATGAGAAATCAGCGTTTTAAATTTCATATCTTTAACGTATAGAATGTGCGTTTCTCTAGCACAAGTGACGCAGTCACGTGACCAAATCTGAGTCACATGTGCAGCAAAGACAAACGTATTGTGTGTTAAAATATAAAACGTCAAATGTTAATTTCTTTTCTCATTAACCTTACACCTACCTGGCTTTTTCCATGGAAAAATTTCTGGGGGGGAAGTCTGTCTGGGGGAGGGAGGGTCCCCCAGAAAAATTTTTAGAAAAATGTCCAAAAATAGTTTTTTGCTGCTGAGCTAAAAAATTGACTATTTTTAACTTAAATTTAAGCTTAAAATAGCTAAAAATGCTACAAATGGGTAAAAATCCGGCGAAGCGGGAAAAATTTTCAAAATTTTCCCTCAAAACCGTATTTTTCCGGGCACTTTAGGGTTGGAGGGGGTTTCTGGGTCTGGGGGGGGAGGCCCGAATCCTGGGGGGCGACCCAAGTCTGGGGAGGGGGGAGGGAACGGATTTCTGGGGGGCACCCCCCCCGTAGGAAAAAGCCAGCCTGCAATTAAATTTTTACAACGAATTTTTTCTGCAATTTAGTCCTTTTTCCCTCAAAATAAGGCTTGTTTTTAACGTCTTAGGCGTTTTTACACCGTCTTAAGACGATTTTAAGCCAAAATTTAAAAAATTTCGAAGCATGACCATTGTTCAGGCAAGATTAGACAACTTTTGGTCCAAAAATCGTGGGGGGTATCGTGTTAGGAGGGGGTGGAGGGCGGGGGACCCCTCCCCCCAACTGGGTGGGTCGCCGACCCTCCCCCTAAAAAATTTTTTCTACCCCTCCCCCCAAGTCGGCCGTCGGCCGACCCCCCCTCCCTAAAAATTTTCAATCACCTACCTGAATTTTTGCAAATTTTATCCAAAAATTCGAAACTTTTCATATTAGCGAAATTTCATAAAATTAGCGAAAAATTCCCAAAATTCGCTTTATTAGGGGGAGCGCGTTAGCGCTCCCCCTAGAATAGGGAAAATTTGACGCAATGTGTATAATCTGGACATTGTTTGGCCTGGGGCCAGCGAAGGAGTGGACCGATCGGGCTGAAACTTCTTGTGTGAAGAGCCTATGGGCAGGGGTACATGCTGTGAAAATTTCAGCCGGATCGGCCGGGTGGATCTTGAGATATGAAAATTGGCCCCCCGCGCAGGTCGCGTTTCTCTCCATTTTTGTTTTTCCCCCCAGGGGTGCAGGTCGGAAGACCCTTCAGAGCCATACTATTTTAGGTTTTTTTTGTACAAAAAGTTCCTCAATTCCGGGGAAATTACTTTCCGCGGTTCCCGGACCCCCCCAGATGGCCCCACCCCCCCGGTGGGGACCCCCCAAGTGACCCCCGGAAAAAAACTAAGTCCGAAAATATTCTAGCCTCGAAATAGATCGCAGCGAGCGAAGCTGGGCTCTCATATTGCTCATGTGGCATGGCCCAAGGGTGGAGGTCTCCATTTGAGAGTTTGGTGTTGGTCGGTCATCTGTGGCGCCCTGGCCAGGGGTCAGTAGTTAACGTGTAAAAGGGGGGTCTGGGCCTACGGAGTAGGCAGCCCTATACATAAGAGCTGCTGGGCTGAGGTTTCGTATTCGAATAGGAACCCCTATATGGTGAATCTAAATGGCCCATTAGTTTCGCTCTAGGACCTATCCATGTGGCTGGGGGGCACCCTGATGGTGGTGGGCCCTACCGTGTCGCAACTCCAACTTTAACCTCTTCTACAGAAATATCTACAGTGAGCAGGTCTCTCTTATTTGGGGTTTGGGGTGGGGTGCGGGAGCACTACAGCATAGGCTATAGTAGGTTTCGCCCGGACCCCTGTGGCGCCCTGGCCAGGGGTCCGGACCGTGGACCGGGCCCAAAATGGCCAAAAATCGGTTTTTCCAAAAGTGGCCAAGTTTGGTATCAAATGAAAGCCCTTGGTGAGGCGAACATTTTTTGTCATTGGAGGACCCCTCTAAAGTGGACCCAGCGGCCTGTGGCGCCCTGGCCAGGGTCCGGACCGGTCCAAAATGGCCAAAAATCGGTTTTTCCAAAAGTGGCCAAGTTTGGTATCAAATGAAAGCCCCTGGTGAGGCGAACATTTTTTGTCATTGGAGAACCCTCTAAAGTGGACCCAGCGGCCTGTGGCGCCCTGACCAGGGTCCGGACCGGTCCAAAATGGACGAAAATCGATTTTTGCAAAAGTGGCCAAGTTTGGTATCAAATGAAAGCCCCTGGTGAGGCGAACATTTTTTGTCATTGGAGGACCCCTCGAAAGTGGACCCAGCCGCCTGTGGCGCCCTGGCCAGGGTGAGGTCCGGTCCAAAATCGCCAAAATGCGATTTTTACAAAAGTGGCCAAGTTTGGTATCAAGTGAAAGCCCCCGGTGAGCCGAACATTTTATCTCATTGGAGGGCCCCTCCAAACTGGTCCCAGCGGCCTGTGGCGCCCTGACCAGGGTCCGGACCGGTCCAAAATCAATTTTTTGAAAGGTTTTCAAGTTTGGTATCAAATGAAAGCCCTTGGTGAGGCGAACATTTTATCTCATTGGAGGACCCCTCCAAACTGGTCCCTAGCGACCTGTGGCGGCCTGGCAAGGGGTCCTAATTGGTCAAAAATCAAAATTTCCAAAAGTTGTCAAATTTGGTTTTAAATGAAAGCCCTAAAGGAGCAGAGCAACTTTTGTCATGTATATAACTGCATATCCAAGGTTACGGTGCTGGATGGCTTTTAAAATAGCCTTCCTGCCTAAGATAACGCACCGTGTAAAAAGTTATGAAAAGGCCATGAACAGTGGCCTTCCTGCCTAAGATAACGCACCGTGTAAAAAGTTCTGAAAAGGCCATGAACAGTGGCCTTCCTGCCTAAGATAACGCACCTTGTAAAAAGTTCTGAAAAGGCCATGAACAGTGGCCTTCCAGCCTAAGATAACGCTCCGTGTATAATGTTCTGTAGAGGCCATGAACAGTGGCCTTCCAGCCTAAGATGACGCACCGTGTATAATGTTCTGTAGAGGCCATGAACAGTGGCCTTCCAGCCTAAGATGACGCACCGTGTATAAAGTTCTGAAAAGGCTATTAACAGGCATTTTTCCGCTTCAGCAAATACATTCAGTTGAACTAGAACGTTTTCATCCAGCCTGTTTGCGGTAGCTAGCTTTGCTTACATTGTGTATATATGCAACTTCTCTGACATGATTTTCTCTGCAGCGGAAAAATAAGCGAAACTAGGGGGAAAAATGCCCTCGACGGGCAACCAACTTGGTAGAATAGGGAAAGACTTGAATGTTAAATACACGGTGCATGGTTACAACTGAGATTCTGCTGAAGCGGAAAAATGCCGTTTCTCAGCGACTAAAATGACAGAAACCAGCTTTGTGCGCCGAATAGGGAATCTACTCGGCGACTAAAATGAAAGAAACCAGCTTTGTGCGCCGAATAGGGAATCTACTCGGCGACTAAAATGAAAGAAACCAGCTTTGTCGCCGAATAGGGAATTCCCTCCTTCCGCCCTATTCGCGCGAACTTTGAAGCCTGTTATGTGTTGCTTTGCTGAATAATGAGAGAGCTTCAGAATGGCAGAATTACTTCAGAATGCAAAACAACAGTTTTATCAAGCACTTACGTAAGTCAAGGTTTTCACAGACATAAATACGATGTCTTCGATGTGCTATCAGAAACATTGAGAGCATATATAACACATATTATAGGGGTCGCTGCCGCGACCCCTGTGATAGGTGTGCTCTGTGCTGATCTTGCCGAGAATTGATACAATCAAACATTACATTTATAAAATGAAATGCGATTGATTGTATATGTTTTAGCACAAGGACTGTCGACCACAAATTGTTTAAACTGCATATATACTTATTGTTGCTTTCTGTTGGTCCTGCTAGCGGTTGTATGCATAAAATATTTACGGATCAGGTAGCTCAAAAAGAAATTAATCTAGCGCCACCCCTAGTCACCACGCAACCGGTACGGGAAATGTCATATTGAGCGCAATGCTTACGTTTGCAGTTCCCAACAGAATCATTACCTATATATTTCCTCCCGAAAGACGATAAGTTCGCGCGAATAGGGCGGAAGGAGGGAATTCCCTATTCGGCGACAAAGCTGGTTTCTTTCATTTTAGTCGCCGAGTAGATTCCCTATTCGGCGCACAAAGCTGGTTTCTTTCATTTTAGTCGCCGAGTAGATTCCCTATTCGGCGCACAAAGCTGGTTTCTGTCATTTTAGTCGCTGAGAAACGGCATTTTTCCGCTTCAGCAGAATCTCAGTTGTAACCATGCACCGTGTATTTAACATTCAAGTCTTTCCCTATTCTACCAAGTTGGTTGCCCGTCGAGGGCATTTTCCCCCTAGTTATATACCTTAAAAATCGCTAAAAATAGCTGAACATTGAGAAATTTTTTCAGTTTTCTGACGAAAAACCGATATTTCGCCGACCCCCCTCGAAAAGTTTTCTTACCCTTCCCCCCCAAATCGACTTTTTGCCAGACCCCCTCTTTTTTCACCCCCCCCCCCCTTTTTCAACCCCCACCCCCTTTTTCGCCAGCCACACCTAGGGTCGGCGGGGCGGGGGTAGCTCAAAAGTTGGGGGAGGGGTACAGTAAGTCAAAAAATCTTGGGGAAATTGCAGTCCAGAACAGGATTCGGCCGCTTGGGGAAACGGCTATATATATATATATATATATCAGGGTTGGTTTTTTTCCGGAAAAAAAAGATTGCCGGAAAAAACCTTTTTTCCGGTTTTTTTCCATTTTTTTTCCGGTCAATCCAAAATTATATACACAATGTGCTAAAAGTTGCGTTATTTCATGTTTTTGCATGCGGAGAAGCCGTTTTCACGATATTTAGTAGCCCCACAGGGGTAATGCAATAACACAAGCGCTTAGAAAGATTCCAGTATTGATTGTAGGAATCAAATATTTTCAGCGGGTGACGCTGTAAAGCAAAGGACAGGTGACTTCTGTATATATACCTTGGCGGTTATACTAGACCTAGTTTGTGGTTTTCGTAGGTAACGCGCTTCGTAAAGTAAACAATTCTAGATATTTTAACAGTTTTGGTTGAACACTAGACTGTTTGGTAATTATTAACACTACCTGGTGAGTTATGCAATCATTTTCACGTTCCAAGGGAAAAAATGTCAAATCCAAAAATTAGCTCAAATTCATGAATATCGTATTCTTACCTCATTAAACACTGTTTTTGATAGTTTCTTGATGTTCTGAGGTCATAAATTAACTTTCAGAACATGTCCCGAATATTTTTCCATTTTTTTCCGATGCGTGGAAAAAACCCAAATATATACAATTTCGTCAGATTTAACATACCCCCACCTACTGGGCTTATTCTAGGGATTTTTTCTTGGGGGGGGGGCTTCTTGGGGGGGCCCCCCCAAACGGACCGCGGGGAAAGTAATTTTGGGGGGGGGGGGCGAAAATTTTTCGAAAAATATGCTAAAAATAGCGCTGTTTTTCTGGCATATACTATAAAAGTTGATTTTCATAGCAAAAATAAGCAGATTTAGTGTTGAAAAGGGCAAAAATTGAGTAAAAATCTCCGGCGACGCCGGAAAATTTTTGAAAATTTGGCCTTCTGAGCGTTTTTTTCAGGGAAAAATTTGTTACCAAAAGGGGCGCCTACTTTTTTGGGGGGGGCGATTTTTGGGGGGGGGGGAAGGGTGTTTATGGGGGGGCCCCCCCCCCCCCCCCCCCACTAGAATAAGCCCAGACCTACTATGACCCACGGAAAAGGTTGTAAATATAGCAAGCTTAAAAAAAATCAAAATTCGGTTTTTTGGCTGGAACTTTCGCAAAACTAAACCAAATCGATTACTTTGAGGACCCATGGATAGGTATTGGGCTAAGCTTTAAAACCACCCCAGTTTCGTTGCTCTACGACCTACCAGTAAGTTGCAGTAGACCAAAATGTGTGATTTTTTTTGTTAAAGGTTTAACAAAAAAAATATCACCCGTTAACAAAAAAAAATCAGTGGCGGATCGGATCCCAGAGAGCAGCTAGCAACTTTTTCTCATCAGTTTTGGATAGAGCACACTAAATAACGTATTTAGAACCCAAAACCGCTAACCTAGTGCTCCAACTAAGGCAACTGATCCCGCCGAAGTCTTAGTGGTCACTGATGGCCCCCGACAGCGTCCAGTATGAAGTCTGGGGGCTCTAAAGTGCCGTTTTAAAGGCTAAAACGTTGTTTTTTCGTGTTTGTGAGTGATTATAACCTATTTCCAGGCATTTTGGCAGAGAAACTCAGAACTTCATATGTTGGTGGGGCAGGGTTGGGCGAGACCGAGATTTTACCGAGACCGAGAACGAGACCGAGACCGAGACCAAGGTACCGAGACCGAGACTGGCCAAGTCTCGGCTTTTGGGCGAGACCGAGACCGAGACCGAGACTAGCAGTTTTTAGCTTAACATTAGTTTCACCCATTTTTTGAGGCTAAGATCTAGTATTAGGGGCTTTAACACATAAATATATGGTTTCCGCACCTCGTTCGTTAATTTTCATAACATTGATTTAAAATTTTCGCCAAAATTAGATGTTTTCAAAAAATTTCCAGTCTCGGTCCGAGACCGAGACTTTTGGGTGAGCGAGACCGAGACCGAGACTGGCCAAGTCTCGGCTTTTGGGCGAGACCGAGACCGAGACTCCCAACCCTGTGGTGGGGTATGACCCACAGTCACGTGACCCCTGCCGGACCCGTCCGGACCCTCCAGGTACCAACTGGACAGTCCGAAGTGGCTATAAACATGTCCTAGGGGGTTTTCCAGGGCGCTGAATTCAAATCTGGCATTAGTTTTTAGGTAACTATGAGCTAATACTGACTTCTGCGATCACGTTTACCGTCGGACGGTTCAGGCCCGGCTGGTTACCAGGTTGGACTACCAGAAGTGCCAGGCAACCTCAAAAACAACGTATATAAGGGTTTTCGAGGTCGCTGAGCTCGAATTTGACGTTAGTTTTGCTCTAGCTGCTGTTCTGACTTGAGTAACACAACATAAAAATGATTTTTTATTTGTTAAAATTTTAACAAAAAAAATCACCCACCCCAGGACGGCTCAGAGGTCCGACTGGGAACTTCTATATATGTATCGATAGCCCACAGTCAGGACATGTCACATGCACAATATGGGTTGCCTAGGGTTTTCCCTTAGTAAATAGCAGCCGAAATTCGAACTTCGGTCAGGAACGTTTTTGAGGTCACTTTTGGGTACCCTCACTTAAAGGTCTGCCCTGAACGCATGGAGAGGGCCTAGGGGCTCAAACTCGCAGGCTGTAATGTCGAGATGTGTGGCTATCACCTTGCAAAAATTTGGGTCTCTGCGACTTTCCTGTGAGTCAGGGCGGGGTGATTTTTTTTGTTAAAATTTCGGGTGATTTTTTTTGTTAAGCTTGCTATAGTGTGAAATTGCTGGAAAAGCTCAGAAAACATGATATTTCATTGTAAAAATCGTCAAAACAACGTTAGGAATATTTTTCCATTTTTTCCACCCCATCGGAAAAAAATGGAAAAAAAACGGAAACAACCTTTTTTCCAGTCCTTTTTTTCCGCGCCCATCCCTAATATATATACCTCAGATTCATAGAGAAATAATGAGAAACGCCTGCCTGCAGTCACTAAGGCCGTAGCCTTAGTCCGAACAGGAGAGAGCCAATGGGCGCTGTGAGCGCTCTTACCCAGAGTAAGTACCCAGTTTCTCCTGATTTGGATAATTTTGCTTCCCTGGCTAGCTAGGGGCCAAAAACCCTGAAAGTGCCATTTCGGTACTGGAGGATCCAGGACAGGTCCAATTGTGGGTTTTAACAGCTAATTGAACGTAATAAACCATTCTCTACACGATAGACTAATAAGTTTTCTCAAATTACATCGTTTTTAGCATTTTTCAAAAATTGCTCTATGTTTATTATGTGTTAAACCTTATGAGACCTGTCCGTTTGATGCTGCATTTTCAATGGCACATGAAATCTCAAAAAAGGTACCTAGATCGGGTTTTTTGGTTTATACTAGCTCAAAAAGAGTTGAATTTTACACCGCAAGTGTCAGAATAGCGCTACGACAATTTTTGAGACCTGTGAGGGGTGGGTTTTCCCCCCTTTTGGGTTTTTCCCCCGCTACTGAGAAGTACAAATGGGCTTAAAAGAAAGATCTAAGTACAAGTACGATGGTATATAAAGTTCTCATATATATAGCCCTTATAATAAAAAGTTCCAGCCAAAATCCGAAAATGTGGGTTTCCCCCCATGGCTATAAACAGCTAAACATATGAAACTTTGTGATAATTGTGTCTGTCGTAAGGGGATCGGTAGCTATGTTGGTTGGTGCACTCTCCAGCTCCCACCGTGCTGTATATGCTGTCCCAAACACAGCACCGTCGATAACACGTCATTAAATCGGCAATGGTATTTGAAATTCGGCATACAGATAGTTTAGGACATGTAGAGGTCGGGGAAAAAAACCAAGGTAGTCACTTTTTGGACTCTGCAGAACTACCCAGTGGAGCAATCCGGCTATAAATTATTTTCTTATCAAGCCCTGTCTAGACTGTCATTTTGGTATATAAATCGCCTCTCTTGGTCCTGTCGTTAATTAGTAATTAACGGTTAATTAGCCGGGGTAAAACAACCAATGGCGGGGGAAAACCAACCGATGGGAAAAAGCCAACCCCAGTATTCGGTCAGGGCAACTCATATTAGCAATTTTATGCATGCAACAGGTTAAATCGGCGTCACTGACTTCATATCTGCACTTATTTTTGCGATATTCCGTATAAGTGAGAAAATCAAACATCACTATTTGCTGCATCAACTGGCTACAGGTTTCATCAAACTTGCCAGTTTCTATGTTAAAATGCAAAAATTTGTAAATCTTTCGAAATTCGATGAAATAAATTAAAATAAACGTTGTTTCAGTGTTTTTTCGCGTATTTCTTTGTCCCAGAGTACTTTTTGGCCGCTTTAGCTGAGCCAAACAGCCGATCCGCCGAAATGAGGTTTTTACCGGCTAGCACAAAATTGCCAAGTCCAAATGCAATTTTGAGCTGTTCACGTGAAAGAACGCATTAAACTTGCTATGTGGATGACTTTTGAGCAACTAAGAACCATTTTTGGGAGTTTGGCAGCAAAAAGCAAAAATTGGTTTTTTCCCCACCCCTTGGTTTTTTTCCCATTTTGTAAAAATTCTGCTGGCAACTTGCCAAGCGTCGCAGGAAGGCGAGACCGACATTTTTGGAAAGAGCACATGTTGTTCTCATAGAAACTATTGGGAATGGAAAATTAAATATGGAAAATGGAAAATTTTTTACAGGCCTTCAAAAATAGGCAAATTTTGAATTTTTGGGGGGTCAAAAATGCCAAAATTTTCAAAATGTCACAAAATGCTCAAAAGTGGTCCGATTTAGCTCAAATTTGGTATGGTAGGTGGGATGGGCCCTACCAACTTGCATGCAAAATTTGAGCCCGCTAGCTCATCCCCATCGCCCAAACGGGGGGTTGGTTTTTTTCCCCACCACTTGCGGGTTGGTTTTTTTTCCCCCGACCTCTATGAATGACAAACTATTATACGTTGCTATATGGTTGCACTGCAGTAGAGTGCTGCTGAAGTACAGCACGGCCTATAACTAACTACAGAAAACTTGCAATCGCCTGCAATTCTGCAGGCAACTGGGGAATAGCATTAGAAATTGTGCCGTGTAAGTATCCTTCTTTGGCATTTACGTTTGCGTCTGGTTGCGCTACAGTAGAGTGCTGCTGAAGTACAGCACGGCCTATAACTAGCAACGGATATACCTATAAACAGCAATCGCCTGAAATTCTGCAGGTAATTGCGAAATAGCATTAGAAATTGTGCCGTGTAAGTCTCCTTCTTTGGCATTTACGACGTTTTGATTGCGCTGCAGTAGAGTGCTGCTGAAGTACTGCACGGCCTAATATATTATAACTAGCTACTTAGCTAAGTTGCAATCATCTGAAATTTTGCATATAACTGCGGCAGACTGGGCTTATTCTAGGGAATTTTTCTTGGGGGGGACCCTCGGGGGGGCGAGTCATTCTTGGGGGGGCGAAAATTTTTCGAAATTTTTCTAAAAACATGCTAAAAATAGCGCTATTTTTATAGTAATCGCCAAAAAAGTTCATTTTTAGTGCAAAAATAGCGCTGAAATAGGCAAAAATCGACTGAAAATCTCCGGCGAAGCCGGAAAATTTTTGAAAATTGGGCCTTCTGAGCGATTTTTTCAGGGCAAAAGTTGGTACCAAAAGGGGCACCCACTTTTTTGGGGGGGAAGGGTGTTTATGGGGGGGCCACCCCCCCACTAGAATAAGCCCAGGCAGAGCATTAGAAATGAGTGCTGCTGAAGTATAGCATGGCTTATAACAAACAACCTTTCTGCAACTTTCTAAAATTTCCTTATGTGTAGTGGGTGATGGCTTTTCTGCCAAAATCACGTACGTTTGCATTACTATATATATATTTCAGTTTATTGATAAAACATTATCTATTGATATTGTTTGATTGAACACTGCTATCAACAAACCGAAGCTATGTCTTACGCTTACTTGTTCAAATACATCATCATTGGTGATACTGGTAAGTTTTTGTTTGACTTGTCCGTCCCATTACGCAATAGTTTTTGGTTTTGAGAAAAGTATCTGGAGAAACAGTGTACTGAAGACTGTCCCGCAATTATTGCCATGGGGTGAAAAGTTCCACCGCGTTTGGAGGGGCAAACCTACCCCCATCCTGGGCCAGGGGTCGCAGCTATCAGCCCCAAAGCATACCAGCAGTAAGCCCGACTCTAAGTACTAACCTGTGTCTAAAGATCAAGTCATTCGGTTTATTCCTGCTCATTTTTGACATTTTGAAAATTTTATACCAAAACTTTGGACCGATGTAATATATAATTTGTGACTGGGTTGGGCTATAAAAGTTTTGCAAATTTATATCTGCAACGATGACAAGTCTTCGATCGATCCGCAACCCAAATTTTTTAGAACGAACGAAAATGTGGACTAGTATTAATAAAATTAAGCCAGTAAAATTGTATACTGTTGTGGCGTAGAAATAAGAATTACAAGAGCATTGTGCCAGATTACAGAGGTTAAAAATCTTAAAGTGCAATTTCACTGCTGGAGCAGTGCAGTGCGCGTCCAATTGTAGTTTTTAAGTCAATTGAACGTAAATATATATAGTCATTCTCTACATGTTAGACTATTTTTATGTATAATAAAAAATTGTCAGAATTTCAGCTACGACAAATTTTAAGATCTGTGAAGGGTGGGTTGCATTATACCGGCCTAACGGTACAACCTAGAGAACTGCAAATGGGCTTAAAAGAAACTTCTAAGTGCGCCAAGTACGATGATGTATAAGTTTTCAGCTAGCCCTTATAACAAACAAGTTCAAACCAAAATCCGACAATGTATAATTTATGGACTTTAGCTATTTTAAGCTTAATAGCATCGATTTTTCGCAGTTGTTATTTACCTAAAATGCAATTGTTCGCTAAACAGTTAGCTACATTGTAAACATCTCGGCTTCCCACCCTACCCCACGGCCCCCTCCAACCTTTCGGGGCGCCTTTGGCTTTACCTCCATTCACCTAGACGGGGTGGGGAACCGTCTCGGTCTCGCCCACCCAAAAGTCTCGGTCGCGGACCGAGACCGGAAATTTTTTGAAAGCACCTAATTTCAGCGAAAATTTGAAATTAATGTAACGAAAATTAACTGACGATATGCTAAAACCGTATGTTTATGTGTTAAAGTCCCTAATACTGACCTTATGCTTCAAAAACTGGTGGAAACTATGTTTAAGTTTAAAATTGCTAGTCTCGGTCTCGCCCAAAAGCCGAGACTTGGCCAGTATCGGTCTCGGTCTCGCCCAAAAGCCGAGACTTGGCCAGTATCGGTCTCGGTCTCGCCCAAAAGCCGAGACTTGGCCAGTATCGGTCTCGGTACCCTGGTCTCGATCTCGATCTCGGCTCGGTCTCAGTCCCGGTGAAATCTCGGTCTCGCACAACCCTGTCCCCGAAATCGCCCCATTCATGATTTTTGCCACCCCCCGAATTTTTTGGGTGCCCAGTTTTGCCAAAACTGGGCAAATTTTCAAAATTTTTTTGGCTTCGATAGATATTTTTCTTAAAAAGGTCTATTTGTAGCCTAAATCCGGACATATTAGCCTAACTCCGGACATATTTGAGAATTTTTAGCTATTCCCTTCACAAAATGCGCCAAAAAGTTCCAGTTATGGCTGGTTTTTGCAAAAAATCCCCGAAGTAGTTTCCGTCCCGGAAAAATCCCTAAAAATACCCTGTTATAGGGAGCGAAGCTTACCTCCAGGTTCAAAATTCTACAATAATGCCAGCCAAACGTGGAGTATATATAATTCCAAAATGGGAGCTGACACACTGCAGAATGGAACTTGTGGGCCATGTACAGGCCCGCACCCAGGATTTTGAAATGGGGGGTCCAAGGTAAAATGCAACGGGGGATCTGGGGGCGGAGCCCCCCAGAAGTTGAAGAATTTTTGCTTTTTTACCAAAAAACGGTGTATTGGATGTTTATTTCTTGCAAAAGGTAAATTGTCGCGGTAAATTAGGTAAATTAAAATAGTAAAAATTTTTTAAAAATATATAGCTGTTTTTGCCATAAAAATAGCAAAAAATTTTCATTTTGCGACCCCAAAAGGGGGGTCTAGACCCCTTGAACCCCCCTGTGTGCGGGCCTGGGCATGTACACTATTCCGGTTACCAATCGCTCCTGGGATGCGCCGGCGGGTCGAGGATCATATATATAGCCATGGGGGGGGAAAACCCACTTTTTCGGATTTTGGCTGGAACTTTTTTGTTATAAGGGCTAGCTGAGAACTCTATATACCATCGTACTTGGCGTACTTAGAACTTTCTTTTAAGCCCATTTGCACTACTCTAGGTTGTACCGTTAGGCCGGTATAATGCAAAAAGTAGCGGGGGAAAAAACCCAATGGGGGGAAAAAACCCAAATGGGGGGAAAATAAACCCACCCCTCACAGGTCCTAAAAATTGTCGTAGCGCGATTCTGACACTTCCTGTGTAAAATTCAACTCTTTTTTAGTTAGTATGAGTCAAAAAACCCGACCTAGGTAGCTTTTTTTGAGATCTCATGTGCCATTGAAAATGCAGCATCAAATGGACAGGTTTCATAAAGTTTAACACATAAACATAGGGCAATTTTTGAAAAATGCTAAAAACGATGTAATTTGATAAAACTTATTATTCTAACGTGTAGAGAATGGTTTTTTACGTACAATTGGCTATTAAAAGTCACAATTAGACCTCTGCTGGGTCATCCAGCAGCGAAATTGCACTTTTAGGGTTTTATGCCTCTAGCTACCCAAGTATTCAAAATTGTCCAAATCTGACAGCATAGGGTGACGCAGCGTCCTCGATAATATCGTACTACAGTCCCGAATTGTTTCCCAGTTGAGCTGGTAAAAAATTTTTCAAAAAAATTTGGGTGGGGTTTCCCCCCCCCCCCCCCAAAGTGGGTTTTTTCTTCGCCACGTTTGGCAATGTGCCAGTCTAACGGTGCATCGGATCGGTCTAATTTTTGCTGTGTGCAAAGAGGAAGACTTGCCATCATTGCAGATATTTGCAAAACTTTTCTAGCCCAACCCTGTCAAAAGTTACATCGGTCCAAACTTTTGCCAAATTTTTGGAAGGTTGGACCAAAAAGTAGGTATCATTTTCAAAATGTCATAAAATGAGCAAGAGTGAACCAAATGACCTGATCTTTGCACACATAGGTTAGAAAGAGTCGCGCTTTCTGCTGGTATGTTTTGGAGCTCCTAGCTCCAACCCGTGACCCAGGAGGCGGGTGGGTTTTTTCCCCCAAAAGGGGGTGGGTTTTTTCACCCCATGGCTATATCTATCTTGGCAATATGGCCATATGGCAAGCGCCGCTATCTTGGCCCAGTATCATAATATTTTTACGGTGTCCTGTTGCAATAGATTGATAGTAGCCTGGTATAATCAGGATCGACTTCTCCCTTTCTTTAATTCAATGCAGTTTTTTTTCCTTTTTTTCCTCCCTATAATGAGTGAACTTGATCGAATGACCGTGTATAACAAGGATGCGCAGACTCCTGTGCAGATCCTGCGCAGATTTGTATGCGCAAAAATTGTACGTGTCGAGTTTAGTATGTGCGAAGTTTAATTCCCGTACCTCAAAAATCGTTTACGAGAGATGTTTTTCCGGTTTCCCTGATTTGATGTGTCATAAGGGGTTTTTGCAGGCAAAATAACTACAGATAGAAACATTTCTGCCTATGAAAACCATATTTTCTTGTAGTACATACGTAACAAAAATAAGACGGTAGGCTAGTTTTCGTTCAAATGCTATATGATTTTTCGGCCCTGCGCGTAATTTTTGGGTACTGGCCGCCCAAAGTTGGTGAATTTTAGGTATATACAACTTTGAACTTGTTTTTTTCGCTTATTTTGTTACATGGGTGGCTCAAATTTTGCATACAAAGGTATTTGGGGACGGAGAATTGATTGCCACTATCAGTTTTGCTGCCCAAGAAATTGCTGGGGTGGTTCCACGCAGGGTTTTGGCGTATTTTGCATGGTGAAACGCAAAAAGTTCTCGAAAACGCCAGGATTTAAGCTAAAATAGCTATTTTACGAAATAATCTCCGGAAAATTTTTGAAAATTGGTTTATTTGTGGCAAAAATTTGGACCTTCAAAAAATCCGGGGGGGGAGCAAAAATCCCGGGAGGGGGTGATTTCGGGGGGGAAGGCATTTTCGGGGGGGGGGTCAATTTCGGGGGGCCCCCTTTAAAAAATACGCTGGTTCCACGTGACCGTCTGGAGGGTAGGGTCGGCTCGGCACCCGCTTCCGGGAGGTCCATAGTAGGCTAGGCTTTACTTGACTTCTCGAAACTTTGTCTCTAGGTGTTTTCTGGTGCGCCCAGCTCATTCCCCGTGTCCGTTTTGTTGTCCGACCCACCCATCTTGCCTGGGCTTTTTCTAGGCGAAAAAAGTGGGGGTGGGGTCGGAGAGTGGGGGGGCCAAAAGTGGGGGGGGGAATCCAAAGTGGGCTAAAATCGCTAAAAATGCAGTAAAAATAGCCTACTTTCTACATATATAGCGCGGCGGGAAAAAACCCAAACCGATATGCGGGAAAAAACCCATCGCCAGTGTGAGTCACCCATATGAGCTAGATCGGATTTTAATAGCCTATCTTAAAGAGCGTCCAAAACTACCCTGGAGGGTGTATTATTGTAGCTCCCACTGCTTCTCAGCAAATTTTTTGGGACTTTTGGAATTTTTGGTCCCAACATGGGGGTCAGGCAGGGTCAACTTTGGGGGGTCACCCTGAACTACTGGAAAGACTTAGCCTAAAACGGATTACAGTTTCACAGAGGATATGTCTCGAACTTCACGATGGTGTATTCAATTTGGCTCTAGTGCCTGTGGTGCGACCTGGGGGTGACCTAGACTCGCCGGGAAAAACCCATGTGCGGGGAAAAACCTCAAATTTCAAAATGAAATTTTGTTCTAACCATTAGCAGCAAAGAAAAAATTCATGCATTTTTTAGCTCAGTGGAGCCTCCTGATTAATTTGGTATAGATTTTACCTAGGTTCGACCTTCTATGTGAGGTCCAGGTGGCCAAAATCTGAGATGGTGCCATTTCAAGCCAAATTTTCAAATTTCGCCCAAAACCTCTAATTTTTCACTAAAATAGGTCGGGTTTGGCTTTAAATGCAATAAAACACGTTTTCTATGTGATAGGATGCTTAAACTGCAGAAATTAAGCAAATTTCAAAAATTTCCAAAATTTGGCTATGTTTACGTGTTAAAGTTAAACATTATATACGAAATTTTGAAAAGTCAATTTGACATGATTTTTTTGCAAAAATATTGGTATTTTATGATTCAGATGTACTAAAAATGACCCGCTCTTTCGAATGGTATAGTCAAAAACCGTTCTGGCGTGCTTGCAGCAAAAAATTCGGCTGGGTTTTTTTCCCGCCCATGGGTTTTTTCCCGCATTGGGTTTTTTTCCCATCGGTTTGGTCGAAAATTTCTCGCCAACGGTAAGTGCTAGAGAGACGTTTTATAGCTCATTTTGAAGCTCTTCGCAAGGCCTCATGGTAGTTATCGTTAGATTTTCGATTTGTCGCTTAATAAAAAAGTTACAGCCAAAATTCGAAAATTTGGGGGTTTTTTCCCGCCGCGCTATATATATACACTGCTATAAACTATGCTAAAAGTACTCAAAAATCGAGTTTGAGTACCAAAATAGACGATTTTTGACAAAAAAATCCGGCGACGCCGGAAAATTTTTGAAGATTTTGACCAAAAATCCTTAAAATTTGGCATTTTCTGGGCACCTTACGGTGAGTGGGGGGGGGAAGCCCAAAAAAGTGGGGGTGGGGCCGAGTGGGGGGGGAAGGGGTCGAGTGGGGGGAACCCAAAAAGTGGGGGCGCCTCCCACCCCACCCCCCAGTAAAAAAAGCCCAGTTTGCTAGGTTGTCACCGATCTTGGCCTGGGGTCTGACCCGCCTGGCCGGGACCTGACTACCGGGCCGTTGCCAGCGGTGCACCGCGGTGCAACCCTGCAACGAACGTATTTAAGATTTTTTGAATTAACATAATTTCATTTAGCTGGTTGCCTTGTTGCGTACCAGGTGTTTAGAGTTTATCTGCCATTTAATGTTTCAGGTGTGGGAAAGTCTTGCCTCCTCCTTCAGTTCACCGACAAGCGCTTTCAGCCCGTCCATGATTTAACCATTGGTAAAAAAGGAAAATTTCTTTGGTGATAAAGTACATTGTTTCTTCTTATAGTAGATGTCGCGTTTGCAAGAAATGCCATTCCATTCAAGTGCATTCCTCTGCCTTGTATAGCGCGGCGGGAAAAAACCCCAATCCGATATGCGGGAAAAAACCCATCGCCAGTGTGAGTCACCCATATGAGCTAGATCGGATTATAATAGCCTATCTTAAAGAGCGTCCAAAACTACCCTGGAGGGTGTATTATTGTAGCTCCCACTGCCTCTCAGCAAATTTTTTGGGACTTTGAAAATTTTGGAATTTTTGGTCCCAACATGGGGGTCAGGCAGGGTCAACTTTGGGGGGTCACCCTGAGCTACTGGAAAGACTTAGCCCAAAACGGATTACAGTTTCACAGAGGATATGTCTCGAACTTCACGATGGTGTATGCAATTTGGCTCTAGTGCCTGTGGTGCGACCTGGGGGTGACCTAGACTCGCCGGGAAAAACCCATGTGCGGGAAAAACCTCAAATTTCAAAATGAAATTTTGTTCTAACCATTAGCAGCAAAGAAAAAATTCATGCGTTTCTTAGCTCAGTGGAGCCTCCTGATTAATTTGGTATAGATTTTACCTAGGTTCGACCTTCTATGTGAGGTCCAGGTGGCCAAAATCTGAGATGGTGCCATTTCAAGCCAAATTTTCAAATTTCGCCCGAAACCTCTAATTTTTCACTAAAATAGGTCGGGTTTGGCTTTAAATGCAATAAAACACGTTTTCTATGTGATAGGATGCTTAAACTGCAGAAATTAAGCAAATTTCAAAAATTTCCAAAATTTGCCTATGTTTACGTGTTAAACATACGAAATTTTGAAAAGTCAATTTTACATGATTTTTTGCAAAAATATTGATATTTTATGATTCAGATGTACTAAAAATTACCCGCTGTTTCGAATGGTATAGTCAAAACTTTTCTGGCATGCTTGCAGCAAAGAATTCGGCTGAGTTTTTTTCCTCGCCCATGGGTTTTTTCCGCATTGGGTTTTTTTCCCATCGGTTTGGTCGAAAATTTCTCACCAACCGTAAGTGATAGAGAGACGTTTTATGGCTCATTTTGAAGCTCTCCGCAAGGCCTCATGGTAGTTATCATTAGATTTTCGATTTGTCGCCTAATAAAAAAGTTACAGCCAAAATTCGAAAATTTGGGTTTTTCCCGCCGCGCTATATATTATGTAGGGGCGCGATAGCGCCCCTACATAATATGGGTGTAAAGGAGTCTGCGCAACCCTCTGGAGACCGTGTTGGCCTGGTGCCAGCTAATTAGAGGTCTGACTTTGACTTGACTTGTTTCATCTCCATTACTGCTGCGGCAATCTGATGGGCTCCGGATCCATACCAACTTGATTAACCATTGCCCTCCACTGGTTTCTGTCTTGAGACATGGTTTTGACCACATCATCCCACCGGTACCCAGCGTTTCTGTATGGGGTCATGTGGGCCCATAGGTCCTTTTCCACTATCTGTCCTATCCACTATCCACGGGGGCGTGCATTACAAGGACAGTATATAGTCCTTTGCATGCCATATTTTATTTCGTTTCACGCAATGTATGTACTTTCATAAACTAAATAACTTTAATTTTGTTTTTCTCAGTCGCATTTTATTTAAATATCTAATAGCATACAAAACCGGGCTGCCAAACTTGCGTCACTCTGTGTATATATACGCTCATGCCTTTGTATGAGTTTATATATAACTGTCTACTAATCCTGTCACGACGTAGCCTGACAGATGTATCGGCATCGCATCATCAGCATCGCCGTGACAGATGTAATACCTGTTGCATGTGGACGCGGCATTGGGGTTGGGCGGCCGCGGGGCAAATCACGTCTATGTAATAAAAGATAAAGTACTAGCAAGGCGTGATTCACTCGGGATTAAAAAAAATCTGCAGCCATGACGTTGCCGGCCGACCGGGTGGTTTCCGCCAGTGACCCGGGATGGGGGAGAAGAACACCTTTCCCGGTGCCCGTAAAGGATCCATCCGCCCTAAGTGGCCCAGCCACCGGAGGCGGCCGCGTTGGAGATAGGCTGATAGCCGTTTGTGATTGTGGCATATGTTGTAGAGATCCGTATTTCGTAGGCAGGCGCGAGGTCTGGGAGGGATAAAAATGTTACCATCGTAAAGTACTCGAGTAGTACTACAAGTACCACCATACTTTTGGTTAAAATTCGGAACTTCGAAATTTTGCACTAGGCGAGAGTTACGGTGCGGTTGTTTTTTTCTCGGTTAATAACGCTTATTGGAAATGCATTTTCTAGCGAAGTGTTGGAACGATGTGGGCATTTCGGTCCAATGCTACTATGATATGTTGGTAGACAGTATCCCCCATGCTACCAAACGAAGGTCATTTTGGCACTCGGCCAACTTTGGCTCTGTGCCAAGGCCCCAAAGTCGGACTTTCGCTATTTTGGCACTTCGGTTGAAATCAACTTTTTTCACAGGCTAGCAGCTAGATCGGTTTGGTTTATTTTATTTGAATATTTCGGACTATGCGCGGAATGTAACGAGGGGGATTTTTTAATTTCGCTCTGTAGCTTTCAGGAGATGGGCCCAAACTTTGCATTGTTGGCCTGTTTGGGCGAAAAGTTTCTAAGTCCCACTTTTACTAGAAATGGCCTGAAAGTCACTAAAAATGGCGTTTTTCTGCCTTGGGGTTTTACCCATATATAGTAAATCGGGGTCGCTGAAAACGGTGAGCATACTGCCGATGCCGCCGGAAGTGACCACTGGTCAGCACGGCTCCCGTGGTTCCTCGCCCAGGGTCAAAGTTGGGAAAACTCACTATAAACAGCGTTTTTCGGCGTTTTGGTTGGAGGCATATATAGTAAATCGACTATGCTCGTTTCAATGAGCATATTTTCAGAACCGGCGGAAGTAACCACTGGTCAGTACAGGCTAGGTGGCCTATTGACCAGTGGTCAAATCCCCTAAAACTGCATTTTTCAGCGTTTTGGTTGGGAGCATATATAGTAAAACGACTACGCTCGTTTCAATGAGCATATTTTCAGAACCGGTGGAAGTGACCAGTGGTCACTACGGCCTATGGTGTCCACTGACCACTGGTCAAACCCCCTAAAACAGCGTTCTTCGACATTTTGGTTGGCTGGCTTTTTCCTACTTGCCCCCCCCCCCCAGAAATTCGTCCCCCCCCAGACTTGGGTCGCCCCCCCCCCAGGATTCGGGCCTTCCCCCCCAGAACTCTAAAATGCCCGGAAAAATAGGGTTTTGAGGGTAAATTTTGAAAAATTTTTCCGGCGTCGCCGGATTTTCACCCATTTTTAAGCATTTTTTAGCTACTTTAAGCTTAAATTTAAGTTAAAAATAGTTAATTTTTCAGCTCAGTAGCAAAAAATAGCTATTTTTAGGCATTTTTTGAAAATTTTTTCTACCCCCCCCCCCCCGAGAAATCCGCGCCCCCCCCCCCCCCAAGACCTGGGGGGGGACCCCCCCCCCGACTTCCCCCCCAGAAATTTTTGCCTAGGAAAAAGCCAGGTTGGGGCATATATAGTAAAACGACTACGCTCGTTTCAATGGGCATATTGCCGAAACCGGTGGGAGTGACCAGTGGTCACTACGGCCTATGGTGTCCACTGACCACTGGTCAAACCCCCTAAAACTGCGTTTTTCAGCGTTTTGGTTGGCAGCATATATAGTAAAACGACTACGCTCATTTCAATGAGCATATTTTCAGAACCGGTGGAAGTGACCACTGGTCACTTCGGGCTAGGTGGCCTATTGACCAATGGTGAATCCCCCTAAAACAGCGGTTTTCGGGGTTTTGGTTGAGGGCATACATAGTATATCGACTATGCGCGTTTCAATGATCATATTTTCAGAACCGGCGGAAGTGACCACTGGTCACTACAGGCTAGGTGGCCTATTGACCAGTGGTCAAATCCCCTAAGACAGCGTTTTTCGGCGTTTTGGTTGGGGGCACATATAGTAAATCGACTACGCTCGTTTCAATGAGCATATTTTCAGAACCGGCGGAAGTGACCAGTGGTCACTACGGGCTATGTGACCCACTGACCACCGGTCAAATCCCCCAAAACAGCGTTTTTCATCATTTTGATTGGAGGCATACGTATATAATAAATCGACTACGATCGTTTCAATGGGAATATTACCGAAACCTATGGAAGTGACCGGCGGTGTGTCTGGTGGGGGGTCAAAAATGAAAGTATTCAAAAGTGGTCAAGTTTGGTATCACTTTTCTGCCCGACCTGTGGCACTGTTCAAGCTCCTTATATCAATTAACTCAGTGTTAGAAAGGGGCCCTTTAAAATGACAGAAGAACAAGTAATAAAAATGCTCCTCTGGAGCATGAAAAAGTAATATAGGTGATGGTGTGGGGTTGCGAAATCAAGAGAGGACTAGTCTTAAAAATGCTTAATATGGGGGCTAGGTTCAAAAACAGAAGAGGACTAGGTTGTGAGCGAATTAATATGGGCACAGCTTCGGCGAACAATGTCAACTGTCAAGTCTATTAAAAAAATTAGTTTAAGCGTTCAAAAAATCGTTGAAGATGTTTGCGTACGTAGTCGGTTAGACTAGATAGGTTATACGCTGGGGTTTTTTAGGCAAAAATAAGTGGGGGGGAAGAGTGGGGGGAGGTCCAAAAGTGGGGGGGGGAATAAAATGGGCTAAAATGCCAAAAATACCGTATAAAAAGCCTGTTTTCTACATATACTGCTATAACTAAGTTTAAAAGTGCTCAAAAATTAAGTTTTGGCACCAAAATAGACGATTTTTTACCAAAAATTTCCGGCAAAGCCAGAAAAATTTTGAAAAACTTTGACCAAAAATCCTAAAAATTTGGCAATTTCTGGGCACCTTAGGGTGAGTGGGGGGGGGGAAGCCCAAAAAAAGTGGGGAGGGGAACAAGTGGGGGGAAGAGGTCGAGTGGGGGGAACCCAAAAAGTGGGGGGGCGCCCCCCCCCAGTAAAAAACCCCAGATACGTATACGTAAATTAACTTAAATTTCACTTAAACTTAAATTTAAATTTCGTTGTGTTGGACTACGGCAAGCAACGAGAAAAGACCTAAGGATATGCTACCAAGGTTATTGGTTCAATCCGGGAGGAAACAGATCATCGTCGGAATGATTCGTTCAGTTATCCTTGATATGTATATAAATTTCCATAGAAATGAAAAATGCACAGTAACTATCAAGAGATTCTTAATAGAAAAATTTGTCTTCGTCAAAGCTCGATTATCTGAGCTGTAAATTATTTGTGCACTATAAAGTATATAAATCGAAACATTGGTACGTATGCATGTATAATTTCGCTATCCGCGAATATGGGTTGTTCGGCGAAGCTGTGCCCATATTAATTCGCTCACAACCTAGTCCTCTTCTGTTTTTGAACCTAGCCCCCATATTAAGCATTTTTAAGACTAATCCTCTCTTGATTTCGCAACCTCACACCATCACCCATATTACTTTTTCATGCTCCAGAGGAGCATTTTTATTACTTGTAATACGTATATATTCGTTCAAGTGAGGAAGTATCATAGTTGGATATAACTCAATATTTATATACTTTATTTTGTTGGCATCATGTTGATAGCGAAAACGAAAATGCTGATTGACTTGAGCTGATGTTTGTCCCATTTCAGGCGTTGAATTTGGAGCCCGTATGATAACGATTGATGGAAAACAGATTAAGCTTCAGATTTGGGACACTGTTAGTTTCCCCCTCTCTGTCTTTCATGTTGGCTAAATTAATTTGTTTTTTTGGCAAATAATTGGATTAACGTTTTTCAGTTTCCATTGCTCATTTTTACATGAGAAGTCGGGTATCATTGTTGTTGTTGTGTTGCTTTCGATCACTGATGGAATCATTTGACCCGGGCACCTGATGAGTGGGATTTGGGCCAAGGTGTTTTAGTCGGGCCTTGCCCAGTCCCCCCTTGAGCTTTCCAAGTGGGGGTGATTTAGGTCATCGACTGTTACAGGGCAGTAAAATATGCAGAACGGGTCGTGGGCACCACATTCTGTGGCGGTCGCGATACCACTTTAGAATAGGCGAAAATCCTCCAATTTTTAGTTGAGATAGCAGCGACCTTTCACGGCGGCTAAGGGATTCTTTCTTGGAGTCAGGTGGTCGCCTGATATTACAGTTCATAAACCAGTCGGACCTCATACGCGTACAAGTGGAAACTGGTCAAATCATTCTTATCGTTAGAAATAACTTGTCAAGGACTGTGATTTATTGGGATTAGAATTTAAATTTTGGCCGTTAAGTTTGGTTTTTTATCGCCTAATTTTGAGGTTTTAAAATTTGAAACCATCAGGTCACAGATTTACTTCACAAGAAATTGGAACTCCGTTTTCTACAACGTTTAATCCGAGTGCTGCTTTTGAGTAAGAGCGAAACTTTGCCCGAAAATTATTAGGAAAGAAGAATTTGCATTCTCGTACTCCGCAATTTTAAATCAGACAGAGCTCATAGGACTTGTTGGATATTCATAAAAGACTAAAAGTCTTGAACTGTAGGAAAGTGTTGAGGAGGACTGCGTGAACTAGACTGGCAGGCGACTCACTCATCTTGGTTTCAATACACGATTATCTTTGATTTCAATACATCCATGATTATCTTTGTACCTCAGCGTAGTTGCCCCAAGTTTTGCTTATCAAACCTTATTGCCACTCATAACAGCGACCCCTATAACATCAGTGCGTAGGGTCGACAGTGTAAAACAAGGCTGCGCAGACTGTGTTGAGTTTAGTATGTGTGCGAAGTTTCATTCCCGTACTGCTTTCCGTTAAGAAGTTACCCCATAAATGGCTTACGAGAGATTTTTCCCTTTCCCTGATTTGATGTCTCATAAGGGGCTTTTGCAAAGCAATAACTACAGATAGAAAACTTTTTGCCTATCAAAACGATATTCTTGTAGTACGCCACAAAAATAAGATTATAGGCTAGTTTTTATGCTTCCCTGGGCGGAAAAAATACAAAAGTATGCTTATCATTAGCCGTAATAACTCGGAGTGCGCTATATATGGGGCTAAACTACGTAATTACTTGGCGTAATACTAGACATGTTGGAGTTGTAAAATCTTGAATTCTTTTTCGATAAGTTGTACCATTTTTCGGTGACTTTGGGGTCGAACTTTGAACTTAGTTTTTCGCTTATTTTTCAAGATGGACTTTTCAAATCTTGCGTATGCAAGTTTTCGAGGGCAGAGAATCCATTGCTGTCATCAGTTTTACTGCCCGATTTACCAAAGTTGCTGGGCTGGTTCCACTTGACCGTCTGAGGGGCCAGGTCGGTAACCGCTTCCGGGGGGTCCATAGTAGGCTTTGTTTGGCTTCTCGAAACTTTGTGTATTGGGTGTTTCTGGTGAGCCCAGCTCATTCCCGGTGTCCTTCTTGCCGTCCGGGTACTTGCTCCACTTGACCGTTTGAGGGGTCAGGTGGTTCTACAAAAATTTTCGAAAGTGTCTAATTTGGCATCAAATGAAAGCCCTAGGTGAGCTGAGCAACTTTTGTCATAGAACTGCGTATTCAAAGTGGCTGTAGAGTGCTGTGGTGGGGTGGGGTTGGGACTTAGACGATTTTGGATCAAATATGAAATTTTCCAAAATCGGTCAAATTAGTGTCTGCTTGTTTTTGGCGATTACTAAAAAATAGCGCAATTTTCGTCATGTTTTTAGAAAATTCCCCCCCAAAATGACTCGCCCCCAAGAAAAATTGCCTATACCAATAACAAGCCCGGTTTTACATGCGGCGAAGGAGGATTTTTGTTTTCTTGTATTGTCACTCCAAAACATTTTGGGAGTAGAGCGGGATTGGCCTGCTGTCGTCGGTGATTTGTTTTTCTGTTTGTGTTTCCAGGCGGGTCAGGAATCATTCCGCTCCATCACTCGTTCCTACTATCGAGGGGCCGCCGGAGCCTTGCTAGTCTACGATATCACCAGGTTGGTTGTCTCTCGCTCAGTACCAACGTTTCAGTTGTTACCTGATAGCTAAAGGGCCTAAAGTAGTTTAAAATGGCAAAAATTCTAGTAAAATTATGTTTTGTACACTGGCTTAGCTTTGTAGTTGTATGTTTTGTACACTTATCTGTAGCACATCGTAATGGATGCTTTTATCTTTGTAAGCTATAGAAAGCCCAGTTTTCTCGAGTAGCATCCAAAAACACCATTTGCAGGCAATAGACTGATACTCCTCAGCAACATGTCTAAACTCTCTATTCTTAAATAGACACTATTAAAAGTAAATTATCACTATTCCAATTGCAGACGCCCATTTCTATCTGTACGTTCTTCCTTTACTTGTTGGCGATTTTCATGGGGAGGCTGGCTTGTTTTTGTAATGTACATAGATTGTCTGTTGTGACTCGTTTAGACGTGACACGTTCAATCATCTGACTTCCTGGTTGGAAGACGCGCGTCAACATTCCAATTCCAACATGGTCATCATGCTGATCGGCAACAAAAGGTCCGTCCTTTTCACACAAATCCTATCACGCAGCCACTCCTGTTTCCAATGAACTATTTCATTACAGTCGCTTTCCCATTGGATGGAGGAGCGGGGGGATTCTTGGAGCATTTAGATTTAAGCTCAAATTCCGTTAGAATAGCATCGAAAGGTTTAAAGACTGGGAGACTGATAAGAAGTTGACTGCTATTTTGTTGCTGTTTACCTATACATGTATGTGCGTATACTATACAAGTATATAATATTTAGTGTACCGCTTTTTGCACTAACAGAAGTCTTCGGCTTCCCCAACGCAAATATGTACGTACTTTTGTGTCTATGAGAGAAAAGGGTGCATTAACGGGTTGCAGCAGTTTTTAGAAACTGTACGTATGTACAGGAAGGGCAAATGCTTAGTGCGGGTGCCGCGCACAGACACCAGCGGCGTTTCATACAAAGAATGCCCCTTCAAAAATTTTAACAGGGGGGTAACTAAGATTAAAGAGTTATAGTACAAGTGGTTTTTACGGGTAAAATACTGCATAACGAGGAGCTAATATTTGGTAAAAATAAATGATTATGCATGTCCAAGACAAGAGTCCGTTGAAAACTGTTCATGTGTCGTAGTCGGGTCCTGGGCTTATTCTAGGGAATTTTTCTTGGGGGGGGGGGGTTCTTTGGGGGGGGCCCTCGGGGGGCGAATCATTCTTGGGGGGGCGAAAATTTTTCAAAATTTTTCTAAAAACATGCTAAAATTAGCGCTGTTTTTTATAGTAATCCCCAAAAAAGTCCATTTTTAGTGCAAAAATAGCGCTTAAATAGGCAAAAATAGACTAAAAATCTCCGGCGAAGCCGGAAAATTTTTGAAAATTTGGCCTTCTGAGCGATTTTTTCAGGGCAAAAGTTGGTACCAAAAGGGGCACCCACTTTTTGGGGGGGGAAGGGTGTTTATGGGGGCCTCCACACCCCCCCCACTAGAATAAGCCCAGATGTCTGGTCGTATCTCGATAAATCTTTAGCGTTCGGTTAGTTGAAGTTTTTTGAAAATTTGAAGGCAGATTTTGGAATTTTGATTTGACATTTGGATATTACTGGAGGACAGTAGTACCCACTAATGTAGAGGACAGTAGTGGCAGTATTGAGTTGGATGCCACTGCTGATTCCTGGTGATGTAATTCTGAAAATATGATAGGTAGAAAACAGGCAGGGGCGCATCCAGCGGGGTGTCTGGACATCCCTTTTCGGAAATTTTTTTGAATTTTTAGCTATTTTTGGGCCAAACTTGGCCATTTTTTGCAAACATTTGGGGTCGGTCACCCCCCTTTTCAAACTCCTGGATACGTCCCTGCAGACAGGGGACACGTGCTATTGACGTTACACGCCTTTTCTGAACAGAAAGCTAATGTGAACTGGAGGGGGGCAAGGGGGCGTCAAGTGACTGTCTGAGGAGTGTGCGTGTGAGTGTGAGTGTTTTGTGTTTCAGTGATTTGGAGGCTCGAAGAGAAGTGAAGAAGGAAGAGGGCGAGGCCTTCGCCCGGGAGCACGGACTCATCTTCATGGAGACTTCCGCCAAAACTGCGGCTAATGTCGAAGAGGTTTGTTGTAGTTCTCTCCTACACAGTGACAGTACTGGCCAATATAAACTGTACGTGCCAGTAGGCATTGTCGTCTGTTTTTTAGGGTGAGGAATGCTTTCCTGTTTTTGCCCGTGTCCTCACGTTGTGTTTGTTTTTGTTGCTGTTTTAGGCTTTCATCGATACGGCAAAAGAGATCTATAGAAAGATTCAAGAAGGAGTTTTCGATATTAACAATGAGGTTAGTTTTTACAATTCACAAGAGAAGATTTGTGGTGGACGAGGGCGTAGTGTCTTCATCTACTTGTATATACGATTAGTGGTTTGCTTGTGATTGAAACTGATAAAGTCCTTCTGAGCGGCGGCAGGCAGCGGACATGCATGGAGGGAGGCTGACTTGTGAATCAGTGGGTTCCTGACTGGCTCGGGATCCCATGTTGGAAACGTGTTGTCTTTATTAGTAATCGAAATGGTTCCTATCCTGTGGACAGTTTCCTGTTGTTTGTTGTTTGTCTGTTTCAGGCGAATGGTATCAAGCTGGGTCCGCAGCACTCGCCGGGGACTCCGCACTCCCCTGGCTCGGGAGGCAGTGGAGGCTCACAGTCCTCCGGTTGTTGCTAAGCATGATGTCTAGGACGAATCAACTCTCCCAACCCCCGCCCCCTCAGCCCCCCTTCCTCCAGGCCCCTCTTTGGCTCCGTGGTATAGTTCCACCCAGCGGCCCGTTTCCTCCGTTGTTCTAAATTTGAAAGTCACTACAGGGTGATGGGGTTAGTTTACATGGCTGTGTATATATTTTGGCTTTTTCTCCTAAAATTCCTCAAAGGGGGGATTGATGCTGCCGCAAGCAGGACCAGAGGCAGAAGAACCAAAATATTTGAATGAGGTGAAGGGCCCATGCATAGATATATAAACGAGTGTTTGCCCTCACGCCTTTTCCTTCTCTCGCCTAGAAAGAAAGGATACAAGTCATTTATTTAGACGGAAATGGGTGAGATATATAATTGGTGTAATATTTTGGGGGAGTGATTTGTGAGATGACTTATCAGTCTGTGTGACTTGAGGGAGGGATGGACGGAGGAAACGGAGCCAGACCGCCTCCCCAGTCTCTCTGGCAAAGCAACCGCCAACTCTCCCTCCCCTATACACAGCTTAATACGTATATATATTTATTCTTGTTTGTCATAGTATCTGTTCTCTGTCTGGCTCTTTCTTTTCTTCTTTCTCTCCTCATACATACATAAATGAACCTATATAATAATGTTCAGCATAGTATTAGCTGTACGTACGTAGATACGGTATCGGGCGGGAGGGGGGAGGGTCCGAAGTTGCTCCCTTTTCTCTTTTCCAGTTCAAAGAATTTGGATTTTTTATGATTCAGATTTGATAGCGCCGTAGTTGCATCCGATTCGTTGAAGATTGATTCTCCGTGGTCTCAGACAAGAGAGCTCTGTTTCGTCATGCCGCTCCTGCGGACATTTTGAGAAACGAAACGGAAACTGATGAAGTCCTCTGGGCAAAGTGTTTCTCACGTTGATACGTTGATTGTCCACTGTGTTACAACAGTTGTAATCTATATTATGTGATGTGTCCTATAAATAATTACTATAATTTATTGTACTGTATTGTTATGTTGTATGTGTATCTAAGTTTTTGCTTCTATTGTACGCATTTCTTGTATTCATGTACTTTATCTGTGCTTGAGTGGGAACACTGATGTTTGAGAATGGTTGCACAATATGCTGCAGGTGAGCACATGAGCACGCTCAGCCAGCAAGCACAATACGGAAGTGGACTTTTGGTGTGTCTTTGAAAATTTTGTTTGTTCCTCAAAATTGTCCTTTTTCCTTCAATTTATTTTTCCTTCAATCCCTCGTGCAGAATTTAAGGATTCAATTTAACCTAAATTTTGCCTTACTATCTAATTCTTACCCCCTTGTTGGCTTGCGTGTGATTATTGTGTATTCGTATCATGCCACGGGCAAATGAGGAAATCGAATTTTATAGTAAACAAAATTTTCTAGTCGCGCACGGATCCTGCTCATTTTCTCACAAAATTTCATCGTCCTGTTCTGCACATCGAGTTTAAATGTTTAGTAGTGCCATCAGTGCTAGTAACCAGCTATTAATTGCATGCAATTTGAAAGTTGGGCCATCTTGAATATGCTGATAACTTGAATTTGACGCATTTGTGGACTGTGACGAAACATGTTACCCACAAGAAGAGCTTTCATTGATGTAGAATTTATTATATTTCGAAAATTTTTAAGAATAGATATTATTTTCAGCTTGTGGTTGCCAGACCCTCATAATACTTAATCACATTCACGCGAGCTGCAACAATTGTACCCGAGCTTGATCTATACATTTTGTGGGTCTTTGCTGCCATGGCTGTTAAAACGCAATTTCCGAAATTTTGCTAAAATTCAGATTTCTGCGCCATTGAAATATCTAAATCGGGCAGAACTACCCAGGATCAATCGGTGTCGTTCGAAATGACTTGTCATTAGTTATGACATGTAGAAATTAGAATTTCCAGTAAGGCCTCCCAGTTTTAAATTTCATCAAATTTGCTGACCCCCACTTTCAGCATTGTATAAACACGTAAATTTGGCTATTTTTAAATTTCAAAAGTTATATAATCAAAAAATGTGAAACGCCTAAACTAAAATCCGTTTCCTACAGATCACCCTTCGAGGTCGTCTTTGTAATATAAAATGGTGAACTCGTTAAGATATACTATGCAGACATGTGGTGATTAGCAAAACTGGAGGTGCTGGGAAATCGGGCGACCCCTTTAGCTACTGGCTCGGGAACTTCCTTAAAGTTTCGAGTTCCTCATTTTGCCTTCAGTATACATCTAATAGATCAATTTTGTGTTTTACTGTTTGGATTTTAGTTTTAAGTTTCAAATCAGAATCAAAATATTTTAAATTTGAATCAGAGGTTGACAGTTGACTATAGATTTTGGGGGACGTTTAAATTATGAGAGATGTGCGACCCTGTTGACTGTTGTGATTAGCGTTCCTCTCCTCCAAGTTTATGGCTATAGTTTTCTCGAAGGGTCGGTTTTACTAGTTTTAGTATTTGCATTGGTGAAGGGAAACGACCCCTCCTGTGCTGTAAACGCCTTGTGAGCCGTCCGCTGCGATATAACCTGTAAGGTAGAGAGGTGCAGCTTCGTGTTTCCTAAACCGTGCTAGTCCTGTCGGGGATATGTTCGTGATTTGATTGGGCTTCTCTGCATTTGTCGCTTTATTTTAGTCGCGAAGTAGGGTGTGTGTTGAGTGCGAGGGAACTAGCGCTAGTGTTCTTATATATATATAAAGTCTTGTATTTATTGTTGTTGTTTTTGTTGTGGATGTTGTGTTTGAGTTGAGTGTGGTTGTTGGTTCTTTTGTGATGTCTTCGTGTAAATGTGATATCCATATTATACGTACTGTAATGTAACGTATACTGTCACCCCGCCCATTCTGTCCGAGTTCGTCTTTTTGAAGAGGGACGGGGAGTGGGTCCCTTGGCTTCTGGTTCTGGAATCCTCTGTTTTAAGACTCGGTCTCAACGTTCTGTTAAGGAGAGATGGAAAATGACTGAATTAAAATTAAATTTAATTTAAATTGGGATCATGGACTGTTTGAAATAGTCTCCTCAATTGATCACCTGCGTAGGATTGTGTACAGTTGTGGGGGGTCGGGTGGGTAAATATTTTAGAGTTTTAGAGGGGAGGATGGACTCTTTTTAAAATTGAGTATTCTGTGCTGCTTTGTTTAATTATTGTGCTGTCTCGTCTCTTCTAAATGTTGCTTTTAATTGCGCCTGAAATTCTCCTCTGTGCAATTGTTTCTTTGAATAAGATTGGTGACGTTCGTTCCTCCCAGTCTAGCTTGGGTTGGGCTCCACGTATATATTCTCAGGTCCAGGATCAGCCAGACTTCAACCGCCAGAACATATATAAGTTGGCCAGCCAGAAAGAAGTCTCCCATAAGAAAGTTTGGATAAATACAGTAGTTTTTCTGGAGACTGGAACAAACTGCTTAAACTGCGCATCGTTAGAAAGCCAGTTTTGATTCTTGTGGTAATATAGTATAGCTATATCCTAGTGCTGGAAAAGTTATCATTTTCCTAAGAACTAGTCACGACCCAGTCGCTTATTTCAACACGAAGCAAGTAACCGCCCACCGGCTTTCCTAACGGTGGAAAATGTCCAGTTTTACATTTTTGGCTGGCCCGTTTTATTGAGAGAGAGCACTTAGAAAGACGGGATTACAGTACCTCCAATCGATGATTAGTTTTTCTACATGTTCGAATCCTTCGTTTGAGGGTCTCCGATCCACCCAGCAAAGTCAGAGGCCGGCAGAGTTTGGCCAAGTATAAATTTTTGCTAAAGGTGGGGAAATAGAAATATTCTAAAATGGGGTCGACGTGTGGAAGGAAAAGGAGAAAATGTTGAGACTGGGAACCAGTAACTGACTTGCTCCGGACAATGCATGCAGAAAATGGTCGCTTTGGCCCGCCCGGGCAGAGTTGGAAGTGGGTCGCGGATACCCGCGGCCTCGGGTCGACTTTCCGGTCAGTGGGTATGTTACCCGCGGGTCAGAGCGGGTCAGGAGTTATCTTTGTTTACATCTATTTTAGACTAAATTTTGGGCAAATTTCTCCAAAAAAATTACAATTTATGTTAAACTATGATAAAATTATTCATTTCCATTCTGTCTTGAATCTTCAGTCAAAAATGTTGCAGTGATAATTTCCTGACGTGGTCATGGCATAAATATTTTGTTATCACGCAAAGCCTTTAGTGCTTCTGCATCGCTTGACAAACTGTTTGTGCGAAAATGATGTTGACAGCTGACTACAGCACTCTGCAACTCTACCTTTCCGGAAACAACGTAAAGAGCTGCCTCCAGTCAAGCTTGTAATATTTCGACACAGTTCTACGAGTTTCATTCCTAATTTTATTGGTACTAATAAACTGTTTAATATAAACCGCTAAAATTGTAGTTTGTTATCATATCCAAGATTGGAGTGAACAGTATTATATGAACACACTCCTGCCGTAGTCGACGCGCAGCTATAAAAATGAACCAGAATGGGCTGAACTATCGAGGTCCCACCCAACACTTGCAATAGCATAGCCTGTTCAGAACTAATGAAAACGAAGACGAAATCTGATAAGTTTGCTTTGAACTTGCTAATTTTTGTTTGAAAGTTCAATACTTATGCGAAAATGTCCAAAGTAAAGAAGTGGGTCAGGTCAGGTGGGTCGCTAGTTGCGAGTGAGAGGTCCGCGGGTCGCGGGTACCCGCGGGTGACGAAATTGCAACTCACTGCCAACTCTTCGTCCGGGCATTGTAGGGTTATGAGGGAAGGGCGTCCCAATTTCTTAGATGAATTGTTTAATCTTGTGAATAAACGTATACATATTGTCCGACTGTGCGTAGGAGGAAGCTGTGATTCACTTAAAACTGCGGTGGAGGAGGACAGTTGTGCAGTGAAGAGCCTTGTCCAGTCCAGTCGGAATTTCACTGGATGAGTCGGCTGTGGCTTGGGAATCTCAACTAACTCGACTAGGGAAGGGAGCCTGAACGCCGATGACCTGGAAAATGTTGGTCCGCATTGGTTTGCACCGAGCCAGAGCAATAGTCAAAATCAAGCTGAAGTACCAGAAATTGACTTGAAAGCTCACTGCCGATGTCACGGTGAAATTTTTCTCCCTAGAAATTTCCCCCCGGTGAACTTTTTCCGGGGGGGAAATTTCTTGCGGGTGGAAAATTTCTAGGGGGAAAAATTTCACCGTGACATCGGCGCAATATTAATCCTAGCCATGAAAACAAATACATACCCTTGGATTCAATTCAGACTAAACACTCAGACATTTCTATGTGCCATGATTTTCTTATTATCGTCCAGTTTTTTGTCCCAGCCATCATCCGCCCGCGCGACCCACTGCGGTCACTTAATTTCGTGGGTGCCCGCGGTCCGCGTCCCACACTGTCGCATTGTTGAAATCTTTATGGTAGATAGCTATCTGGAAGTAGTGTTTGAGGCCGGCCGGGGTTTCACCGCCCGGCCGGCCGGCTACCGGCCTAGAGCACGTTGCAGTGCAATTATTATAACTGCTAAGATATTTATTTTCGGACGTTATCTTGGAAAAATAGCACAGCATAGCATAGAAAATTAGCATAACTAGATTTGGAGTTCATTTTAAGCTTAGTTGCTTTATTTTGTAAATTTCTGATAGGTGATTTGTATCCCAGCCGGCGGCCGGCCGGTCGGCCATTAGCCGGCCGGCGAGCAAAAGTCGTCGGCCTGCCTCAAACACTATCTGGAAGCGCATTTGATTGAGAAGAAGTAACACACGTCGGGGACCAATCGTTTATACCCTCCATGCCAATTACTCTTCTCAATGTAACCTAATTTGCAATTCAAAATTCCCCCCCCCCCCCCGGGAAATGCACAGTGTATTTTTTCCGGGGGGAAAAGCCACACCGATGTAGTTTTTCCGGGGGGAAATTGCACTGCACTGTGACAGAGCCGGTTTCACTAGAACCGGTTGGAACCGGAACCGGTAGGATTTGGAACGACCGATTTCACGGTTAAAAATTGGACTTGAACTAATTTTTTTGCAAAAATTTAAAATTTGCAAAAGCTGAATTTTGTAGCTGCTATTGATTAAAGTTGCACAGATTTGTCATTCATATTGTCTTTTAAGGGAGGGGGTCGCCAGGTACCAAATTTTATAGTCACCGATTTCGGTCATTTTTGGGTATAATATATCCCAATATGTGCCCAAAAACAAGACAAATTTTTAGAGTCCAGAGTCAATCCAGCCTAGAGATATTGCAGTTCAAATCCCTACAATTTATTATTTACGTTAGTGTGCCTCGCTGAGGGCTTCGAAGTAATGTACACATAGAATGACAAAAGACTGCGGCATGACAAATAGATAAATTTAAAGCGTTTACCTGTAGGTGTTTATTGCCGCATAAATTAAGGTAACAAGCCAAGCAACAAGCGGGACACGGCGTTTGGACGATTTGGCAAAGCTTCTTTTGCCTGGCATTTACTTCAAACTTTAACTCGCTCTAACTTTCTCATACTGCTTTGTAGAGACTTGGTGCAAGCAGATAAAAGGTTCAGCACATCAAGAGCTTCAATTTGACATAAAATATGGCTATATTTGAAAAAGTTGAAAATTTGACATTTTTTGCCCAGAGGTGTCCGCCATGCTATCGTAGTACCTATGTTACCTGAGGAAAACACAGGCTATGGGCATGAAACTTTACGTACACGTAGGTTTTATGCCAGCCTATTACCATGCCAAATTTTATTGAGATACCATAAGATTTGATTGACTTACGAAGCAGCAAACATGAAATTTTAGAAAAATGATGATTTTTGAGGAAAAATGGAATTTCTGCTACCAAAACTGTGAGCTACAGAAAAGGCCTGACAGGGATTGATTATATGCAAAATAAAGCTCTAATAATATACTGTGCTAATATCTAAACGCGAAGTTTGTACACCAAAGGTGTACACCTAGTTCAAGACAGGACAATACATTTGTAGAGCGATTTTGAGCAAAAATCTACTTCTCCTGAGTTTGAAAATTTGTATAAAATCAGCGACCCTACGGAAAAAAACGTCGTATAGATATATATTAGCACCAAGAGTGCATAATTGCACTATATATAAGAAGAAGAGTAAGCCACTAGAGGGCTTCTCTTCTTGGCATTGCGTAACGGTGCTCCGACCACAATACGCGAATGTTCCCCCGTTTGGTGGGGGGGGTAGCTCTCTTCGACAAAGCATACCCCCCCCCTCCGTTTGGTGGGGGGGGGGGGGTAGCAGAAAAGATGTCCCCGTTTGGTGGGGGGGTAGCCAACAGCCAATCAGATTGCAGAGACCCCCTCCCCGTTTGGTGGGGGGGTAGAGCAGAGGATTACGGTAGTTTTTGTTCTATTTGAAAAAGGGTCCCCGTTTGGTGGGGGGTATGCAAAAGGGGTCCCCGTTTGGTGGGGGGGGGATGCAAAAGGGGTCCCCGTTTGGTGGGGGGGTATGCAAAAGGGGTCCCCGGTTGGTGGGGGGGGTAGGCAAAACAGGTCCCCGTTTGGGGGGGGGGTGGCCAACAGCCAAGCAGGTTGAGCCAAGTTCAGCCGGACTTGGCCACCCCCCCCCCCAAACGGGGACCCCCTTCTGCCTACCCCCCCCACCAAACGGGGACCCCTTTTGCATACCCCCCACCAAACGGGGACCCCTTTTGCATACCCCCCCCCCACCAAACGGGGACCCCTTTTGCATACCCCCCCCCCCACCAAACGGGGAGGGGGTATGCTTGTCGACCCCCCCACCAAATGGGGGAACATTCGCGTATTGTGGTCGGAGCACCGTTACGCAATGCCAAGAAGAGAAGCCCTCTAGTGGCTTACTCTTCTTCTAATATATAGTGCAATTATGCACTCTTGTTAGCACTTTATCTAGTCCAAGTTAGGTTTACAACAAGTGGTAGCCGATTTGCTCTTACACAGCGCTCCAGAAAAATTTTCCTAACTTTTTTCATTTTCCTATGTTTAACACACGTCGGGGTCACTTTTGAAGAGCTGTAGTGAATGATAGGAAAAGTTTTGAAACAAACGCACTTGTCTTGTTTTGCAGACCCATGAGGACTACAAAATGTGTAAAAATGAGAAAAATCGGAGATGGTCGAAAAATCGCGACCGGCGACCCCCCCCCTTAAGCTAGTAACTAAAGTTGAAACTAAAAAATCTAGTTTCATTTAAACTGAAAGGGAAAACTGACATGTAATTAAGAAAAACTAAAAGTGAAAATGAAGATACAATAACTGGAATTGAAACTAAGGCTGAAACTGTAATAGATTTTGAGCCTGAACTGGAAATGGAACAGCTTCAGCTCCCACTGAAGACGAGACAAACTTCCAGCTTCCATTTTCAGGAGACTGAAACACGTTTCAGCTCTCATCGAAGCAGAGGATTGGTGTATACATTCGAGATAAATTTCAGGTTTGATGCTAGATAGTTTATTTGAATTAAATTAAAATTTGATAAACTGGTGACATTACCATTTTGCTTTGTTATTAAAAATTATAACCATACATGTGCTTGGGGATTTTCACCCCCCCCGGGCAAAAAAGCGAAAAAATCCGGTTTTTCGGCGGCCTTTGCTGCCGGTTCACCCACCCCAAAACTTCCTTTCCTGCACATGCTTGAAAAACCTATTGTATATAGGAAAAGTATCGACGCTTTATTCTGAAATTTCTGATTTTCTGTTTTCATGCCTTGAAAAGTTATGGTTATGAAAATTGGAACCGGCCCCAACTCTACTCGCGACCCCTTTCAACTGAGGCACTTATCCAACTGTAGAAAAGAAGAGAAGACACCCATGTTTAATAGAAACGATCAAATCAAACATACAATTCACAAAAATCAACCACATTGTAAGACTAAACAAGCTACTACAACTACAACAACAAAACCAAGCACAACTACCGAAACAATACCAAGAGTACATAATGATAAGAGTATGACAAGCCTAACACTCTATGCAGTGAAGGCTAAAATTATGCTATGCGCGCTATCGGCTGACCCCCCCCCCCACGAATTGACTCCCTCTCACACCGCCCCTATATGGGTACATAGTCCCAAACGGGGGTCGCTCACTCGCTGACCATATTTTCTACATACAAGTGTTAAACATACACGCTTAAACCCCCTCCCCAAATTGGGCCCCTGTTAATTTCAGCGTGTAATTATGCTCAGCGAGTGAGCGACCCCCGTTTGGACCACGTTCCCATGTAGGGACGGTGTGAGAGGGGGTCAATTCGTGGGGGATCAGCCGATAGCGCGCATAGCATAGTTTTAACCCTCACTGCATAGAGTGTTAGGCTTGTCATACTCTTATCATTATGTACTCTTGACAATACCCAGTGTAAAGTGCTAATATCTAAACTACAAGTTCTAAAATAATCAATAAAATAAAACATAAAAATACAGCAGTCACATAGATACAACCAAGAGTATATAATGAGAAAGAGTAGGAAGCTTGGCTATTCCTAACGGAAATGGCTTACGAGATGCTCGGCGCACTAAGGCCGAAATCTCGGGAGGTATCATTGTTCATCATGTGTTGATATGCGTTTGAACTGACTGACTAATCGACTGCCTTATGTTAAATATATAAACGTGTATAAAGGGATCCCACCGAGATCTCGGAGGAGGTCCCACTTAGCGTTGTAAAGCGTCTGCTTATGCGATTGAATGAAATGCATTTGATTGGCTACTTAGCTACCGCAATCCTTATACGTGTATCTCAGTTTAGTTCAAACGCATACAAACACATGATGAACAATGGTAAGTGGGACCCCCCCAAGATTTCGGCCTTAATGTACCGATCATCTCGCAAGCCAATTCTATTCGGAAGAGCCAAGCTTCCCACTCTTCCTCATTATATACTCTTGATACAACGTATATATATATTCAGTTCCGAAACAGTTTTTGAGGCAATGAAGAAGGAAATGGATAGTTTAGATCGGCGTAGGGAGGGACTGTTCCCAGACAACCCCAGGCAGCACTGCGCACTTCGGCGGCAGCAACAGCCTCTGAGCTGCCACCCAAGACACTACAAATCCAAACACTAAAATGTAAATACAAAAATAAAAACTTAAATAAATAGGTATATATTAAAGGATAAAATTAACATGTATTATTAAAATCAAAATGACATTACATTGCAATTACAATTCACAATCACACACATTAAACTAGATATATACATACCACAACAATACCCCAAAAATATAAATAGATCCAGAAAATGATCAAAAAGTTTCCGATTTTGGAGCAGCAAATACAATCAGCTGAACAAAACTTACAAAGCAATACGAATGGCTAGCGAAAGGTGCTACTAAATACAAAACGTATCAGGCGTTTTCACGTTCTACATACATTACAAGCACAAGAGGATACCAAAACTGAATGTTCATATATACGTACAGTAAATTAGCAAAATAAAACATAATATTACTCAAAGAAAATATACATACATATGCATACATTAGTAATCAGTACGAGTACACATATATGTAAGAAAATTAAGACATACAGAAAGCACTGCCAAGTGAAATAAGTAACCTACGTATGTATATACATAAACAATTATACGAAATTACCAAAACCAAAGGAACAGGTCTCAGCAAAAAAACGCAAATTCTGTCCAGTTTGAAAGAAGAGACAAATCCACACGTCTGCAGAAGCGGAGAAAAGAAGGCAAACGTCGGTCAATCCTATCAACAGTTAGAAAGAGAAATAAACGATTTTGTAGGGGGACGGGGACGTCGCAATGCACCTCATAAATGTTTTCCAGAAGGTACAGGATAGATTGGCACTTACCAAATTGTATATCATTCAGTATGGACAGACACATGCACATTGCAGCAACAGTATCTCAATTAAGTATAGTGAAAATGAGTAAACAACATAAGCATGCAAACATAACCAGCCAGAATACTTGACTATGAAATCACACAATATATCATTGCAAACATATACAGTACATGTATATTGTATAGAATGTAGTAAGAGCATGCACAAACAATATCAACAGCAAAAACAGAAAAGACCTACCTACTTTGCTTAGCTATAATAATAATTTGTAGATTTGACAGTTTTCCAAGTGCCAGTGGCATGAACATAATTAAAGAATGCATAAAGAACATGTGAGTGTGAGTAGCCAGCGGACACACTGCAACCTGATACATAATAAGAAATTGTTTTATCACAATTCCGGAATTTCGTCTCCTTTCTGAAATTGAGCAGTGACTCCTTCTCCAGCTAATTTCAGAAAAAATCATTTTGGGTTTTAAATTTTAAATAGAAATCGGGGCAGAGAAGTAGCAGTCGATGACAGACACAGACAACAGTAGCAAAAAAGTCAACAGGAGATGCAAACGCTGTTGCTATATTATGGTAGTATCGACCTGAAAGCACAGCCCGAAAACAAGGAATATCAGCACATGCATATACAAACAGCATTTTACAACACCAACTACAACCGAAATGGTAACATAGTGTGATGGACAGGTCCATTCAGACACAGTAGATAGGGAGAGAGAAGAGGTGGGTGGGATCAGTAGTTGTGGGCTGAGGTGGAGGTGGTGGTCTCTTCCAGGAGCTGGTCCACGAAGGCGTTGAGCTCCTGCATGAACTTCTGTCCGATCTCCTTCAGACTCTCCCGGAGACTGGAGAGGACCTTCTCCTCCAGGGACGGCTCCTTGCTGAAACACACAAACACAAACACACACAGTCACACACAACCACCCTCCAACACGGACACAGAAGCAATCAACGACACTACATAGTTGGCCCGAATTATTCAGGTGTGGACTACGCACGGACAAGTAATCCTTTTCTACGTGGACGCTTGTCACGGCCTCCTGCACCCCCGTCCCACCCAAGCCATCCCTAACCACAACTACAACCACCAACCTCACCCAGCAGTAAACACCAAAAACTGCCTACACAGCCAGAATACACACCTGATTAGCATCTTCACAACCGTAGAAAACGTCTCACAATCCTGTTTGTACGCCTAAAACAAAAGCACAACTACTCCAGTATAAGCAAAACTCAAAACTAGTCTGACAACTAGTCAAAAAAGTATGGCAGACGTCGGCCTAAGGAAAATACGTACGACCTACTTCTCCCAAAAGACAAGGGGGCGGGCGACAGTGACCTGACAGCAAGAAGGAAAAACCGGTGGTTTTAAGCACAACCGCTATCTTTGTAGTTCTATTTTACTTGCTAATTTACAGATATGACAAACAGGTTAATACTTAGTACTGTAACACTTACAAATCTACAGTTTTAAGCAATAACTTAAACCAAGAGTACATAATAGATAAGAGTATGACAACAGGCAGGCTCTCTGTTATCAGAGCAAAAACTATGCTATGCGCGCTATCGGCTAACCCCCCCCCCCACAAATTGACCCCCTCTCACACCGCCCCTATATGGGTACATAGTTCCAAACGGGGGTCGCTCAGTCGCTTAGTATGTTTTCTACATGCATATGTTAAACATACACGCTTGCACCCTGTTCCCAAATAAGGCCTCGGTTAATTATAACGTGTAATTATGCAAAGCAGTGAGCGACCCCCGTTTGGACCCCGTACCCATATAGGGGCGGTGTGAGAGGGGGTCAATTTGTGGGGGGGGTTAGCCGATAGCGCGCATAGCATAGTTTTTGCTCTGATAACAGAGAGCCTGCCTGTTGTCATACTCTTATCTATTATGTACTCTTGCTTAAACTAATAGGCGTGAGTAAGATTTCCATTGGAATGATGTATTCTTTCAGCATTAACTAAATCAACATTATCTTGAACAGTGAGTATTCTGAACAAACAGAATTCCTCAGAAATACGAACATTTGAACGACCGAAATAGTTTTTGGTTTATACTAAATGAACCGTTACGAATAGCCTGATAGTTGTAAAAGAAAAGATTTGTCTTTTTTGTGCCATTTCTGAGTCTCCTTCTAGCCAAAACAACCAAGCCAGTGTCTCAACTGCCTACCAAAAGAATAATGTTTAAAATGAAATCTTATTTTTAGATATATGGACGATCTTACTATTTTTAATGATAATGGAATTTTTGAATTCTTAATTAAATATATTTATCCAAATTCTCTTATTTTGAAAAAACAGAACGACTTGCTCTGGTTAGCTGACGTTCTAGATATAAATATAAAAATTTTAAATAAAAACTTAGTTACAACTAACTTCGATAAAACAAATTCTTTCCTTTTAATACGCTAAAATTCCCACATGCTAATTCTAATTTTTCTAATAAAATGTGCATTAAAATTATTGAAAATGAACTAAACCGAATGACCTTCTTAAACTCTTATTCGTCAAGTCTTTTGATATCAATTAAGTTGCTATTTCAGAAGTTGTTAGAGAGAAAATACTCAAAAATGAATTGAATCACATTATAAAACTTTGGAAAAATAATTCCCCTTTTCTCGATAACTTGATCATGGACGTCCCTTTACAAATAAAGAATGTTAGATCATTCTTAAATGAGTAAATTATGCGTATATATATATATAAAGAGAATACAAAAATGTATATGTATACGTATATTTTACGCAAACGTTACATCATACTGTGTACGAAGCCTAAAGACCTTTTTTATGTAAATCACTAACTGAAGGAAAGTATATAACCGCCCAGTTTCCCCATGCCAGGTGCGTACCTGGTGAGGCTGGGCGATGAGACGCATGGGGATAGAGCACTCATCCTTGGGTTATATACATGCGAGTGCCGTGCCGGCCGAGTGGTTAAGGCGTTCGACTTCGGATCCGATAGTCCGAGGTTCGAATCCCCGCTGCCACAAAGCTTTCACAAATCCCCTTGAGCAAGGGACTAAGCACATATCGGTTCGCCGTGAGCTCTAGCCAACCCAGCTATCCATCCTTAATTGGTCGGTAAATGGGTACCACTATTGTGGGAAGGTAACAGGAGTCCGTGTAGGGCTTAAAGCCTTGAAGGGCCGGCCCCCCTTCCACGGATGTAGTCATCATTTGAGGTGACACTCCTGGCTATACGGCTGTGTATCCGGGGATGAGCACCGGCACCCCTTGTCCCTGAAGCAGGGATGGAGATATTCTCCAGGGGTCACCTTTACCTTTTTTTTTTACTTCAGCCACTGTTAATGTCACGAACTAACTTTTATATAATTTATGTTATGTTCACGCATTCATGTTGTAGTTTATTCACCCCATTATTCTGGTTTTATTGCTCATTTATATATTTTATTTTTAATTTTGTAAAGTTTATATTTCGTTCGATTTGGATATGGCTACTGGTCGATCAAGCAATTCTGCTTCGGACAGTCTTAGCATGTATGATTTCGAAACAACGGTCTCGGTTGATGGTAAGACATTGTTTCTTACCACCTACCTTTGCTTTGTTTTTTATACTAAATGAACCGTTACGAATAGCCTGATTTGTCTTTTTTGTGCCATTTCTGAGTCTCCTTCTAGCCAAAACAACCAAGCCAGTGTCTCAACTGCCTACCAAAAGAATAATGTTTAAAATGAGAAATTTCTTATCTTGCCACCTAAGAATAGGTCCCAGAATGCTAAAAGCACGGACATAAGTTTGTATCGTAAGTTTTAGCTATTTTCGTAAAGGATTAAAGCCATATGAGTGAAAAATGCGCCTCAAATCCGTGCAATAGTGAAGTTCTATATAAGAGGTTAGGCAGTGTACGTTGTGAGCTGACCTGTTCGATCTGGCTACGCTTGTCCTGTAGTCGTTCCAGCTTCTCCGGCGGGAGTCGGGAGACGCGCCGCTGTCGCTCCCGCTCCGAGGAGAGCTCCTTCGTGGACCCACTCAGCTCCTTCAGCAGGGGCCCTCCTCCTCCTCCTCCCGGCGGCGGCGGCGGCGGTGGAGACGTGAGAGTGGACTCCTTCTCCTTTGACTTTTTGTGCTTCTTGTGCTTCTTCCCTCCACTCCCGGCGGACTCCTTTCTCTCCACGTCCACGCTCTCGCCAACACCTAAACAGGAAAAAGGAAAACACTACAGTCACCATCAAATCAGATTCCTAGTCCCGTGTAGGAATGTCTCAGTACAAATAAATTACAAGTCGTTTCCTGCGGTGCATTCTCAGAAATGATTCACCTAAAAAATTTAAATAGTTGACGTTAAAATAGGGCGAATACACTTTGACAGCTCGAGTTGCTGCGGAGGTGCTCCAGTGGGAGGACACAAAAACCGGGGCGCCCCTCCTCCCCCCACTAAAATAACCCCTTACGTTGTATACTTACGTGCAATAGTTATATTTACAGTGTATATATATTACGTGCAAGTTCCCGTGCAAATTGTAATTTGCACGGGAAAATCGTGCAAATTGTAATTATTTACATTGCAAATTGTAATTTGTAACAATTTGCACGGGAACACAATTTGCACGTAACATATACATTAATTGTAAAAGGGGTAAGGGGAAGCAGTGTTTTTTTGCTCAAAAAAGTGCGCAATGACACACTTTTTTCTGAAATGAGCAAAAAATTTTGGGCTTGTGCGCACGCGTGTGCACCTTTTCTAGCGACACGAAGAGAAAAATTACTGGAAATTAGTTGCTCAAAGTGCTCAGAAAAATTGCTCCCGACTCTCAATTTCACAAAAAATCTCCAATTTTTCCATGGGGGCTCCGCCCCCAAACCCCCGTCCTTACTTGCCTACTACTGGTTTATCGCTAAGTTGCTACCCGACTTTCAATAAACAGGCTAGCATTAACATACAAGCACCCAAGGCCTAACGTACATATGATTTAATCTAGCTTATATATATGCACCTCGCATTGCATATTCAAGTGATGAAATATAAAACTGATTGCCAAATCTTAATTTTAGTTTGTTAGTTTTTGGAGAAGTTCACAAAACTTTAACAGGAGGTTCAGTGACAACTAGGTTTGTTATCATCCGTGTTTTCTCTACCCACCGACAGTTCAAAAACCTGACAGTTCAAAAACATTTAAAAACAGAGATGCTTCTGCGCCCCAGACCCATCGTTGCAAAGTTTAGGTGAGTTTGCAAATTTATTCCGGCATTAAGTTCTGGTATCTTACAGCTCGGAACATTAGAAAGGTCGTGCAATTACTAATAAATTACTAATAAATGTAAAACAGGAATTTTATGCTAAAGTTTAGCATTTTTCCTGCTATGCGCACTTTTTTAGCAAATTGCGCAAAAAATTTTGGGGCATTGCGCAGAAGAGCGCAAAAGTGTTCGAGCAAAAAAAAACACTGAGGGGAAGGTTTACACCATCAACCTTTCGTTTGTCTTTATCAGACAAACATTGTTCACGAACCAAATGTCAGTCGAAACGAAACTCTTGCAAGTAAACGGCTAACTGACTCAGCGCTTGCAGGAAAATGTTTTAAACGAAAACGGGAAATGTGTCTTATATCAAACGAAATTGACAAGTCGCGTCGCATGCAGCTTCATTTAAAAAAGCATTGGCTTTTTTGCACCGCGCCCATTGGCTCTCTCCTGTTCGGACTAAGGCTACGGCCTTAGTGACTGCAGGCAGGCGTTTTTCATTATTTATTTCTTTATGTTTAAAAAAGCATGAGTGAAGCAACAGTAGCAAATTATCTGGACACTGTGACATTGTCAGAAGCAAAACTTCTTGCTCGTTTAACCTATAGGTCGGATAAAATGTTTGCTCTGATGTTTGTTCCATCTGATAAAATCAGATAGAAGTCAGTTAGGCTCAAGGATTTTGGAGGAACGCACCGAACACAGCATCCGCCATAGCGGAATTTTGAATGGCGTCCATTTCAGCAGAGAGCGCGCCACCAGACCTAGTCGGAGCGGACGCGGGTGCGACAGCAGAAGAGTGGGTGGGCGGTATGGAGCGGGGAGGGGGCATCATGAGCTCCTCCGGGTCCTCCGAAGTGGTCCCGTTGAGAGCGGCGCCTCGAGCGGACTTGACTGGACTGGCCCCCTCCTTGCGGTCCAGAGAGGGTGGGACTCGAGAGGACGGGCCCTCGGGAGGAACGGACCCGGAGCCCGGAGAAGGAGTCCCCAGGGAGCGGAAGGCCTGCTTGAATCCGGACGGCGGGCCTCCCTTGGAATCACTCCCGCGCTCGAACACATCCGACAGGTCCTACAACAAACAAAACAAACATAGTACACCCTTCAATCTAGAAAATTTACACGGGCACACGCACGATTACTGATTCTGGGTTAGTAACAAGTTCTGCAAACGTGGTCGTACGAGACTTTGCCGATGTCAAGACAACCGTAGAAACAAACTGAATCTACAAGAGTGTTGTACTCGCAAGCTTTCTGTAAGCTGTAGGGCGGATGTCCAGGGGAACAATTTCAACTTTTAAAGCAAATTTAAGTAATTCATATCTTTAAAATGTATGGCTCAAAAGGCAGAAAGCAGTGTACGAAAATGAAGGGAAACCAGACAAAAACACTGGGATACACAAGGAGATAATATTTCACGAGACGGCGTCCTACCTTGGGTCCGGCGCTTCGCTCAGAGCTGGAGCGTCGCTTCTTGGCGGGGAGGGGATTGTGGGAGAATCGCTCGTCGATGTCCGCCGCGGACTCGGGCTCCTCCTCCGCGCCTCCGCTCTCTCTCGTGCCGCCAAAGGAGCGCTTGGAGGTCTGGATCACAAGACTCTTCTTGTACCGATCCAGAATGTTGGTCGAGGACGTCTTCTTGGGGGATCCGCCGCCGCCACTTCCCGACTTCCCGGTGGGATTCCGGGAGCTCGTGAACGCAGAGCCTGTCGTCTTGGCCCCGTCCTCCGCCCCCGTCCCCCAGTGAGCCCCACCTCCTCCTCCTCCTCCTCCTCCCTTGGGGGTGGGCGGGCGCTCGTCCTCCGGCAAGGGGATCTCGTTGGCGGCGGCGGGCGGGGGGAGCGGGATCTCCTCCGGATTGGGCGGCGGAGGACTCGTGAGCGGGTTCCCGGAGGAGGAGGAGGACTTCCCAGGGAGAGAGGACTTCTTGGAGGAGGACTTCTTGGAGGGGGAAGACCGACTCTTCCCCGAGAGGAGGAGCGGGGACCCAGCCTGACCCTCTTCCTCTGGCCCGGGCGGGGGCGGAGGGGGTATATCCTCATCCAGGGAGTTGTAGGAGCGCCCACCTGGACTCTCCCCGGCGCGACGTCGATGAGGGCCGTCTCTGGATCGGTTCCTGGTCTGGGAGAGCCCTTTCCCGGCGGCCGTCGTCGTCTGGAAGGAGCGACTCTTGGAGGGAGAGAGGGACCCGTCCTCCCCGAGCGAGGAGCGACGATCGGACCGAGACCGGGACCGCTGGGCCGTCTTGGACTCGGCGGAGCCCCTCTCTCGATCGCTCCCCCCTCCAGAGACAGCTGCATGCTCGTGGCGAAAGGAGGGAGAGCGAGACTGAAACACACACACAACAACACAACAATGTCGTGAACACACCAACATAGAGACACGTCAAAACCTAGCCCATCTACATCTGGTGTACACTTTAAGAAATTATAAGCGCAATGTGTTTGATGCACTGCCTAGTCGGAGGCCACTCGTGATGATCAAGCACAAGTAGATGCTTGTTTACCAGTTTTCGCTAAAGTTGCATAGAAAAGTGGCCTTTTTCGAATGTTTTCGCAAATGTTCTGTTACAAAAGCAACTTTTACGGAAAATACAACAAGCTCTGCTAGTGACTGACCACACAGGAGCACTGCTGTATAAACTACAAAAATTCCTGTCATTTCTACAGGACTCTTTTTAAAAGTGTATCCGGGTTTACTTGTGATTAGACCACAATGCACATTTGAGATAGGGCGTGGAAGTTCAAAAGACGTTGTGCCCCTCTTTGAACCACTGAGAAACGTAACTCCTCCACCAAATCTACTGTGCTTACTCAAGGTTTAGCGACGTAATATGGACTTGTGTGTCCATCTTAAACTTAACAAGAGACATCTTTTCATGGAGCACAAAATCCTAGCTTTTCTCAGAAATTTTGGCTCATTTTGAATCCTGGACTTCTTGCTCCTTGCTTTTAAATCCTAAAACTGACGGATCCACTTGAATCAACTTGTGGCAACTGCTTACAACGCAAAACAGATATTATCACAACAGCACATTTCACGATGTCAAATTCAGTTGCCGCACACGATATACCAGGGCTTGGGAAAGCCAAGACTACAGACTGTAGCTTCGTCTTGACAATGGAATACCTGGACAGTCACACATGCATCTACAGAATAATGAATTCTTTTCGTATGTAATCAGCAGGCCTCCAAACAGAAAGTCCAAAGTCAAACCCAAACTGGGGATAGACAAATTTTGCAATGTCAAAAAGTCTTACACTAACTGTTAAATTCTAACAATAGCATGTCTCATTAGAAACCTTCAGCTTTCCAAAATCTCTAAGGGCCTTTTCAAGAAAGGGTAGAGTAGAGTTAAAATTAACTGGATCCTTTTCATGAGAGAATTAAAACAGGAAAACTCAAGCATGAGTGGAGTTAAAGCGAGTTGAAACGGTTATTCTTAACTGTCTGCTCTACTCTACCCTTTACTGAAAAGGCTCTAAGACAACAGAACGGCAATCTAAACCAGATTAAATCACTTTGTCTTGTTCTGGGAATCAAAAACATCCTGAGCAATTGTTTTTGGAGGGGAGCGAATATGGGCGATGTCGCTGATAGGGAGGGACGAAGCTAAACAAAATACACAAGAAAGTATTACTCTATGATCTCTAGAGAAACTGGGACTCCTAGAGCGACTGAAGACGCGCTCCAGATTCCGACTCCGACTCCGGGATTTACGATAGTCCTGATCCCCGCGACTTCGAGAACTAAAAAGCAATAAACTAGCACAATTTTCAATCAAGATGAAAGGTCTTGAAAAGGCTATATTAAATGCAATAACTAAGGTTAAAATAAGCAGAGTAAAATGTCTCTAATTTGCTCACTTGACACAATGCTTACTGGCCATTGGGATCCAATCGTGCTACGTGCAAAGACATCCTCACGGATATGCGCATACGACAAAACTTGCCGTACTTTCAGCCATGGCCATACACATATACTCAAGCTTGCAAATACGCAGGCTAGCCACAGTGGAATGCAATAGGCCTCCACGGTATCAAGCCATAATTATAAAAACAGAGTTCTGATATTGCACGAGACCTTCTTAGGTAACAGATTCCCTGTTCACTTCCACCCAACAGGAAACACTGCGTACGTATTATAAAGCTTCTCAGTCACTAAAATAAAATAGCTTTGCTCATGTTTCTGTAATCCAAAGCTGTAAAACTGCTAAGATTGAATTAGCCAACCAGTAGTTGTCGTAACTTGTGGTGGGCTGGGCTGGGGGTGGTTACCTTGATCTGGATCCGGAATAGGAGGACCCGCGACTGCGGGATCGGGAGTAGCCCCGCTGGGTGGCCCCGCGAGACCGGATCATGACTCTGTCCCCCATGACGGAGGGGGCGCGGGCCCGCTGACGGAGCTTCTGAACAGGGTCGTAGTAGCGTGTCTGGTGGCCATAGACGCCGCCGGGGCCGGGACGCGGGATGAACCCGGAGGAGGATACGGAGACCGTCCGACCACCACGGAAAGACGACCCGCCGCCGCCACGACCGTACGGACGACCACTGTACCCACCGCCGCCTCCTGAAATACACACACACAGCAGGATAGAAAGACACCACTATGCTAAATTGAACCCGAATTCCGAATTTACAGAAGATTTTAGCTAGGAACAGATAGGCTGGGCTCATTCTACTGTGGCAGGTGGGGGGGGGGGTGGCGGCCCATCCCCATAAACGACCTTTCCCCCCCCCAAAACGTGGGTGCACCTGTTGGTACAAACCTTTGCCCAGAAAAAATCGCTCAGAAGGCCAAATGTTCAAACATTTTTCGGCTTCGTCAGAGATCTTTACTCGATGTTTGCCTATTTTAACACTAAATCCGCTTATTTTTGCACTAAAAACTAACTTTTTTGGCGATTATATACTATAAAAATAGCGCAATTTTTAGCATGTTTGTAGAAAAAAATTGAAAAAGTTTGACCCCCCCACGAAATGGGGCTTGAAGAAAGAAAATGCCTCCGTGGGCCCCCCAAGAAAAATTCCCTAGAATAAGCCCAGATCAGCCATTTTTTTGAATATTTATCCACGAAACAGGAATCGCTTACTGACAGACGGCCCTCCCCACTAAATGAAAAGTTATCTCGCTGTTTTCTCCCGTTGTATATATTCTTGGCAAAATTCACGGGAAATAAATGAAAGCGTATATATACATATATACACATTATATACACGATGTATATACATTTCTTACTATGAAAACTAATATTAAAAAACTGGTTTAGTGACAGATAACTTTTACCCAAACAGCACTAAGTGGTCATGAATAGGCAGTGGTGAACATTAGCATTGTGTTTAAAAAAGGGAATTCGTCTACATTAACATTACGACTCCACTTGGTTATATTTTACAGGTGAAACGTCGTCACGACAGGCGTCCTTCCCATAGAATCGCATCCCGACCTTAGATTAGCTGTCACACATATCATTCTTCCACGTTATTGCCATCAATTGAGGAAATTGAGGAAAATTTATATATAGAGCTGATTTTCAAGAAATCTCCCCAACATTTTCGCATTTCCAATCTCTCCTTGACATTCTCTTTCATGGAAAATCCAGTGTGTCATTCTCTCCTGTATTGGAAACCTGACGGCACCCCAGACCATGTGTCCTTCGTTAGTGCTTTCTATGTAACATAAAGCTTGGTTCTGAAATTTATACATATCTGCTCTGTGTCTAGGTAGGTCTAAAGGCATCAATCTGCTGCCTAGCTAAGTACAGAGCAGTTCTTCTTATATCCATCCCTTCTAACAGACACAGTTGCTATCGACTGGTATAACCATACGTATATATCATACAGAAGTAAGGTTTTAGATTAATTGAATGGAAGTTGAGACCAACAACAGTTCTTCATATGCAAGGAAATTTAATCTCCATGAAAATAGAAATCAACTAGAAACAGTTCTTATCAGGACAAAGACTTTGAGCTGGCTGTATCAAAACTCAAAACAAAAAGCATTATTCCGTACACAGGTTTTTAACAGCAAAGAAAAGCTTATTCGGGAAAACGTTTATGACTTTATTCAGATCAAAGTTATGATAATATTTGAATCTTACCTTATATATAGTTCTGATAAAGAGAAAGGTCAATTAGTAATGGCCACCAAAGGGATTAATTATACACTGAACCACTTCTAGACCACACCACCAGAAACGGGCACAAGAGTGCATGAAGTTTGTATTATTGATGTAAACTGTTGTGCACAGGAGAACTAGCAGATAGTTAATTCCGTCCTATCCAAACTGTGCATATGTGTAGTAGGGTCGCTCCAAGTCCTTCACTAGTTCTATGCAGTAGTACTTTATTAACTGAAGAATAACGCGCACGCACATACACGCCTTTGTGGGATGATATACCCATACAACTATTCAGTAGTAAGCATACAGAAAGGCATAGGACATAGGCTCTTATAAATCTTCTCCATGAAAAACTAAGGCTGCTCTAGTTTCTTCAAAACCAAACTGGGCTACACATATTACAGTGATCAAGTAATATCAGTGAAAATTTAACACAAAGCTCCACTAGCACCCAAAGGGAAGGTAAAAATGCGACTCTTGGCTGCTGACTACTAACAAGATCGACACAAACGTTAGAGGGTAGCTCCAGGCAACCAGTCAATACACGAACTTTGCCATCATTTACAGTCAACTCCCTAATTACCCATCGCCTATGCACAATCGACGCCAACGAAACAATGCAGATGGGGCCTTAGCGATGTGAGTCACCTTCCAGACTCGGACGTCTCATGCCTTACCGGACTGCTAACTGTTGCAATTTACTATCATGATGGAATGTCTTTAACCCCAGCAAATCCTGAGTGAGCAGAGGACGAAAACCCTTGGATACTGGTGACTAGGTCAGGGGACTCACATTATGTCCGGAGAAATCGGGTTCTTCCATTTCCAGAGCTGGCCAGTGGATGTGCGGAACTCAGACGGAGCTGGGGGGACTCGATTCGAGGCGCGCCCTCAAACTGATAGCAAGGACACATCAAATTTTCCCCATGAGTGGGGGGTAACCCCCCCCCCTTTCCAAAATTGCCCTCAAAAATTCGCTCAGAAGGCCTCAAACCTTCAACTTCCCCCGCGCCGGACATAATTATTCCCTTTTTTTCCCCACACCACCCCTACTCGTGGAAGATAAAAATATAAACCTCCCACCCCGCGCCCGCGGAGAATAGCGGTGTTTTTTATATGCTTCTCTTCCGATCATTCGCCCCCCCCCCCCCTGCCCCTCGCCCTTGGGGGGGCCCCCCCCCAACCCCAATCCCTTCAACAACCCAGCCATGATCGCCCCTGGGGGGGGGAGAGGGGAACGCATCAAAAAGACAGCTTGGGCAGAAAATGGGCCAACATCTTTCTTCAAATAAATTTAGACCAAATTAAATGAAGGAGCTGTCACAAAGAAAAGTGTATAGCAATACCATGAATCCTACGTACCTAGGTTTAAATCAGTTTTGTGCCCGTTGTCATGTTTACCTTTGTTGTTACACTTACTCCTATCATGGCGAAAATGCTCACCTATAAATTTTGCGTTTCAAACACGTTAACAAATTTGTTGTAACTGGAAGCTTGCTCCTAGATACATAAATTGATGACGATGGTTCAAACTGATTTTTTGACTGAGTCTGAGAGACGCGTTGATGGCCTTAATGCGTGGTGTGGTGACGTAAGAAGGATGTTCGCCACAAGGACTCCTACCAGATTACTGGCATTTTTTAGTGGGGAGCCACTTTTCGGAGCCCCCCCCACTTTCCGGCAGGCCCCGCCCACTTTCTTGGGGATCGCCCAAAGGTGTCAAACAACTAGGTTTTTGAGGTCAAATTTTCAAAAATGTTCTCAATTTTTAGCTAATTTATGGACTTATAAGCTCATTTAAGCTTAAAAACAGCAATTTTTTGCGTTTTTACCTTAAAAATGCTAATTTTTCGCTAAAAATTTAGGTATATTTTACCTTTGGTTCGCCCCCCCTCCACTTCCCCATTTCCAAAACCCTAAAAAATGCCAGCATTAGACCATGGTTCCAGTAACATACATTAGCAGATACAGATCAGGTGTGAAGCAGGAAAAAACCAAGATTTGTATTGAAATGTCAGACAGAACTATAGGTATACTCGCAGAGTATTTTTACAGGGGAGGACGGGAGATCTCCGAAGGATTCCCTTTCCCGAAATCCTCAGAGAATAACCGCGTGCCCAAAACAGGCTAGGCCGGTTCAATTATTTCGAGAATCTTTCCGAGTTCGTAGCTTTCCTAACGTTCCTAGTTCCATTTCTAGCCTAAATCAGCAAGATTTTTGAGTCTCCACTAAAAATGCTCACTGTTTTGGCTTTGTATCCCTCCCCGGAATATATAAATCTCTAAAAATGCCCTAATTCTGTATAGGTTCATTTCGGCAATCTGGTGTTGATATGATTGCACACTGGAATAAAGTAATGATACGTGGGCATTCGTCAATATGTGAAAACCGCCACCATGTAGTGCTGCAGTGCTCAGACACCAATTTCCATGCATTCCAGCCAAGTTTCCAAATCCCAGCTATCCAAGTGTACGTAGGTATGAATACATGATAAATTGAGCTCGAAGCACCCAGAGTGCAATGTTACCCGCTCCATTAAATCAAAGTATCCATACTGATTATGCAAGGTCCACTCCTCCACGCTCCCCACAATCCCCTTGGCTAACCAGACATCCGGTCTCCACTCCCACAAAGCTTCTCTCCAATTTTCCAATCCAAGTCTCTTTCATTTTCCATAATAATGAGAATATTTCAAAGACAACAACGTTGCATGAAGAAGACGTCGAAACTTATTAGAAAAGGTGCAGAATTGTCTGTCTCAGGAAGTGCACGCACAGCACACTGAAAAGACTATCTAAAATGAAAATGCAAAGCAATTGAAGTAAAATGAAAACCAAATTTAGGAAAATCAAACCAGAAAAAAGGAAGGATTTCAATTGGTCTAATTCCCTCCCATGGTTCTTACCCTGCTCAGTTAACCCCAATACACTTATTACTTAAGGTGCTGGTATCCTTTTGTGCAGTGCTTTTGTGTTGATTCTTTGAAACGGCATAACTTTCGCAATTTTTGGAGTTTTAAAGAGCTTTATACACCATTTTAAAGCTTATAATCAGTACATTCACATGAGCTTACGAAAATAACAAAATTACCAAAAATACCAGAAATTTTCTGAAATAAAGGCTAAATATAGACCAAAAACTTTTGAACATCGATTTCTCAAAACTGCAGAAGAACTTAAGTATAGAGCGAATTTTCATTCTACCAAAAATCACGCGAATCCATTGAGTAGTTTTTGAGAAATCGATGTTCACATAACAATCACAATTTTGCCAAAAAATAGTTTTTCTGCAAAATCTCTAACTTAAAACAATTCCAAATAATAAGCATCGATAAAATGTGCAATTAGAGTATCTATCGAATGAGAATCAATAAACCAAAATTGTCTGTACAATTAGTAGAAATTTTGAAAAAACTGATTTCCTCGAAAATGACCATTTTTGACCTCCAAAATCGTTCTTGGCGGATACTGACTTAAGGTTGTGATTCCTTTTGGAGACATCAACTTTGAATTCTTATTGCTCATTCATTCCTTGGAGTTAAGAAGTCATTTTTATATCAAAATGCAGGTTAACATTTGCTCTTCCTAATGAATACAACGAAACTAATTTTAGTTCTCGGAAATTATTTTACTGCATTTTCAAAGTAATTTATTTTTCCAGATTTTTTGCAGACTAAAGTCAATTTTTTCATGATGCATCGGCCACAGCATTCGATTCCACTATCAAATACCTGGGGACCCTTTTTTAATTATTATGAAACGGCTCTTCGTTATAAAGAAAGTAGCTAAAATGTAAGCGCAACCGAAAGCTAGAAAGGCGCATCAAAAAGCAAAAATGTATAGCTCAACAAGATCTTTCGAATGAATATAATCGTAGCTGCGCAGCAACTGTCTAACTGTCAAAAATCGGAAAAAACAACCCTGAGCGGAAAAGTCGAATTTTTGAAGCGGGATTGCGCGGAGGGTGTTAGAACGCTAAAAGAACTTATTTTGGAAAGTTTCATCAAATTTCATCTTGATTTGAACCGTCAACCAACAATATGTGCCCAAAAGGAATCACCACCTTAACCGAGTTGTTAATATGTTAACTGATAACGTCTAAGACATAAAGACGAATTTCTCTGAATTTTAATTACCTCCCTCTGAAAAGTGGTCCTACAGATAGCACGAGCTTGATCAACAAACAGAATTAAAATAGATACACTGCACCACAAACAAAACTATGATCTTCCTTGCTAACCATTAACCAATTGTATATCTTCAATCATACATACTTACCAAACAGGAAGTGAGAACAACAAAATTGCAAAAAGATGAAGAAAACTGAGCTATAGATGAAGGAGGGAAGGAAAGCCAGATACGTATAACATAGTAGATAACAGAGGAGCAGGAGCAGTGGCAAATCTCCACACAAGTAGTTGCAGCTAGAGAAAGTGAACATGGGGACCAGTATGGCTCTTTCGCAGGACTTCAAGCCAAAGCCGTGACCAGCGATTCCAGGTACACGTTCATCCTCTCATCACCAGGTGGACAAACAACCAAGTGTATGGGAGTGGAGAGCAGAAAGGCAGACGAGACCAAAAGTGTGACAATCAGTGGACTCCACAGCCCCCACTTCTTTCCACGAGCTATTCAGCCAGCATACATAGAGATCTCATCCTGAGGACGACAATTGTATACAGGCTCAAGTATTTCCACAATGAATTCTACAGGTAGTCATCCTGATTGCAACGGAGACTATTTTACACAGATATTCAAGCTAACATAGTTAGCTTAATTTGTATTTTATTTGTATTTCCAAGTCCCGTTGAAATAATAACCAAAAGCGCCTGTCAAATCATCCTAAGGGAAAATCATCCTGAAATAATGAGCAAAATTCAAGAAACTCATTTCAAAACGCTCCAAGCAACTTTAACAACTTTAAACACGAATTATGAAAGATACCAGATAATTTATTAAACCGACAAAGAATTTCCATGATTGGACTTACCCAAGCGTAAAGTACCCTGCAAACTCACCGCCCCTCCACTTAAGGGAGGGGGGCTACTAAAGGTTTTCCCCGACTTTGTCCGTTTGGCCAACCTTTTGGCGAAGATATAGAGCATGGGTGTGGTCAAAAAATATCGGGTACTGAGATCTTAGCTCCCTTCCAGCATTCGCGTTTATGTGTCCGACCCCCTCCCCACTTTTTCACAACTACCAACATAATTAATTAAAAATCTCTGCTGGCTGCAAGACGCTAGCTTCAAGGTTGCCATTTGTCAATATGATTTGGCACATGTGCCCCCATCTGCAGAAAAATACTAGACTTCTGTATGTATCGCCTTTTTGGGCAATAGTACTCCAGAAATGGAAAAAATCAAATTTTTTGAAAAAACTCAAATTTTTTGAAATTAAAATTTTTTGAGAATTTTTGAAATTTAAAGTTGACATAATTTTTTCACGCGGCAGAATTTCTTGCCATTTGGTACAAATGAGTACTCCTACAGGCCCTCCTTTTATGCAAAATTACAGCCTTATAGCTGGCACCAGTGATAAAATTTTCCTTTAGTTAGCAAATTTTTTTTAATTTTTGCCGAAACTACTTCAACTATTTTTTGCAGATAGGGGTACATGTGCCAAATCATATTGGCAAATGGCAACCTTGAAGCTAGGGTCTTGCATCAAGCACAGATTTTTAGTTAATTATGTTGGTAGTTGTGAAAAAAGGGAGGGGTCGGGCACATAAACGCGACGGCTGCGCACGGCTCGGACAAAGTCGGAACAAGTCGATTTTAGTAGCCCCCCCCCGAATGTATTCCAAAAAATGGTACTAAATTGGCACCATTACTGGTAAGGTAAAGGTAAAGGTGACCCCTGGAGAATATCTCCATCCCTGCTTCAGGGACAAGGGGTGCCGGTGCTCATCCCCGGATACACAGCCGTAGAGCCAGGAGTGTCACCTCAAATGATGACTACGTCCGTGGAAGCAAGCCCTCGATTTTAAGCCCTACACGGACTCCTGTTACCTTCCCACAATAGTGGTACCCATTTACCGACCAATTAAGGATGGATAGCTGGGTTGGCTAGAGCTCACGGCGAACCGATATGTGCTTAGTCCCTTGCTCAAGGGGATTTGTGAAAGCTTTGTGGCAGCGGGGATTCGAACCTCGGACTATCGGATCCGAAGTCGAACTAACATTCCTGGCACCATTACTGGTACTATAAGATATAGGATTTATATAGATATAGATACAGATTTTCCAATTTAACAAATTTGACATAGTTTTCAAAAGTCCGCGGAACAGCCAGAACTCTTTAGCCGATTTATTGTTGATTCCTAGCATTTTAATCAAATCTTCTTACAGCAAAAGAAAGCTTTCCTCTGTAAACATTTATTTGAAGAGAAACTGAGGAATTCTTATAGACTGACCATGGGCGTATTCAGGGGAGGAGTTTTGGGGGTTTCAACCCTCTCCTTTTGGGTTGTATTTTATCAATGATCCATTACAAAATGTGTAAATTTTTGTCAAAGCCCCGTCCTTTTCAGTAAAATTTTGTCACCACTTTTTCCCCTTTTCAAAATCCTGAATACGCACCCCTGAGTTGCCACGCAATCCCTTGTGTACTGGGCTTGGAGGTAGCACCTTCTGACTACTCAGACCAAGTTCCTCCTTAAGCAGCCATTCCTTTGAATTTATCTTATACTCTCTCCTATTTCTCTCTTATTTTTTTACATGAAACTACATAGTCCCTTTTACGGATTCCTGTATACCACTTTGAAGCCCTCCATAGTTTCTTGTACATACAGTGGTTTAAATCATGATTTTATAAAGGCCAAAAACTGATTAGGGTCTGCAGGACGACAAAGTGACCAACATTGAGATGGTTTTCAAAGAAAATGCATCAACCACACAAGAGTTTTATAATCACAACTACCTACGTAATTTAAGTGTGATATCGATGTTCGTTGTCGCCCGCACTATACATCACTATTAATTGACGATCAACACCAGTTTGCTGTAACAGTAGAGTCAGCTTGATCCCGACTTGCAACACGGCAGTTCATACGGACACTAATACTGTCTGTTGCTTTCATCCTTAAACCTAACCTGTATCCTGTATAAACTTTTCGAATTTTCTATGTACCAAACACGTACGTACATGTATATACCTCTGCTTGAAGGCGAAATTTTTTAACAACCGTAAGACGTCCGATTTAGTTTATAAAAATTCGTTAAAAATAACCTTGTACAAGACGTAATGTGAAAAATCAGTGATATCGCTGAATTAAAACGGACATTTCCCTTTCCCTAAACAATTGTGGCTTGTATAATGTCAGAGCGTTGCTGAATGTGCAACTACAGAGTTAGTAAACGTGGTGGAAACGTGAGAGACCACAGCTTGCATACCTACAATTTTTTGCCAAGAAACCCGAAATGAGATCTGTCCTGTCCAATATCCAGAGTCTGAACTTGCAACCCTAACACGGCGACATATTATGCATATACTTCTGAAGGACACTAAGATAAAGAGGGAAGGGAGAGCGCTTATCCTAGTGGGACCGGCGGCGGCGGGCGGGCATCAGTCCGACTCGGACCATTCCTGAGGCCAACTTGCCCGTGGGAGGTCCCCTTCCGATCCGCACCGCCGCCGGCGCTCATGTGGTGGGTCCTTCCTGCCCACGACCCACCGGAAACTCTCCTCCGCTTCCACAAAAGCTCGCACCAAACCGTGAACGGCAAATCCAGGAGGAGGATCCTACGACCTCCACAGCTTAGTTTGGCTTTTCAATGTTAGATAGACTACACAACAACGAATAAGGTTGGTCTGACTCTGTGTCTGGGTTGTCCACGTTTTGATTTTGATATCGTACAGATTACACAACGTGTATGCGGACGCAGACAAGTGGAGTAGGAGGAGAGAGAGAACCCACCTGGGCCGACTCCGGTGTGGGAGACGTAACGACGAACGTCCTTGAACCAGGTTATCTGAATGAGCGATCCCAACACTTCTTTGTTGTTAAATCTACAATAATTAAACACACAAATGCATATACGTATTTATGTCCAAATTTTAAATGGTATGTAGGAACAAAAAGGCCAAACATCTAATGATGTTCCCTTCCTCTCCCTCCAACACCCTGCAATACGGATATCCGGTCCATCACTAATTTTCGGCGTATTTTGCATGGACGAAGATTCCATACAAACGTAAGGGTTTGGTTAAACATAAGCTAAATAAACTCCTTAGGCAAAAAACTAAAAACGTCACCGTGCATCCCTCAGTGTCTACGAGTTCGCCTCCAGCACGCTACGTCTGGACCCGTTACTTTTGCCTTTCTTTATGAGAATTCTTACTCACACTGCTCAATGACATACGTTATAGCATACGTACATGCCCAAGTGAAATCCCATAACTAACTTTGTAAGAAGCGCTTACCTATCCATAATCTCTCTGGCAACGTCTTTAGAATCAAATCTGAGAGCTACGAATAGTTTCGACCTATCCAGAGCTTGCTTGAAAAAGTCAAATGTGCATTTGCTTCCGCTTTCCTCCGAAAAGAAATCTCTGAAATTATAACATTATAGTAGTTCCAAACAAAAAACACAAAATCCTGTCTTTAAGATTGAGATTCCTTTTGGAGACATCAACGTTGCACCATAATTACTCATTCATTACTTGGAGTTACAGAGCCATTCATAGCGTATTTGCGCAGATACGTACATGGTACAACGTTCACGATATGTAAAAGAAAGGATTTTGACAAAGTAGTATAATATAATAATATAAAACCACTTATATACATATAGTCCCCGCCCCGAAAGGGGAACCACACGGGCTATGGTATCGGGCGCGTCCCCCTGTGCGAATGGGGGAACGCCACATCGTGGGCACCGGCGATGTGGTACCTTTTGGGTCAGGCGTGGACAATAGCCTCCTGCTTTGCTCAGGTTGGGTTTCAGTGATTGCCTCTGTGGCAGACGCTGCCAACGGCACTTCCTGCCGATAGCGGGGAAGAGGGGAGGTTGAGGCTGGGCTTGCTGAGCTGTCTGGCGGACGGCTCTAAAGGCTAGCCTGGCTTCCCTCCTTGACGCCCTGCTGTTACCTGGAGGTGGGAGGAGCCGGGACGTGGCTGCTGCTGCGGCTGTCTCTGTCGTTTGTGGTGCGTGGGGCTCGGCTGCTGGTTGTGGGTAGCTGAGTGGCGGAGACTGGACTGTCTGGCGGACCGTCATCACGTCGACGCTATCTCGGTGGCCTGCGGCTTGTGGTCGGGTTACATGCGCTGCGCGCGGTGGGGACAGGGGGGCAGGTTCATGAAGCCTGGCCTCAGATATGGCAGGCCCCCCGCTGTCGCCTCCTATCTCTTTTTCCCCCAATCTTAAGTTGACAGCGGATTTTAAATATATTTTATATACCCATCAAAAACTAAAATTTTTATACGGCCCCGGTTAATTTGCCGGCTTTATTATTGTATCCCTGAGAATCCAGGGTAGACTAGAGGTTAATTCCCTGGCCTGGCTCTAAACATGCTTAGAGTCTGAGAGAACACCCCGCTCCTCTGTAGGGGTTAAAGATTCGAGGCTCCCTTTCTCAGCGGGGAGTTCATTTTAGCTGGGAACTCTCTTTCCCCGGTGGAGAGTATACTAAACACCGGGGACTGCGTAGCACTTTGCGACAATTCTGCGCTGATCCCAACTCCTGAAGGAGCTCGAAAGGGCCACCTTATCGGATAAGGATGATGCAGCTATGGTGGAAAGCGGAGCGTAGGTGTGATATTCATACCTATTCTCCTGCCTTTCAAGGGCATTACCATCCTTTGGTGGTGGGCTTAGTTCATGAAAAATGTGACTTCTGTCTGTGGCTGTATTAGAGCTGATCCGTGTTTTTTTGTTAGGATCCGTAGACTTCGTTTGTGAGTTGCTAAAGCCTTCGTTTTATGATAGGCAACAAATGGTCTGCTTCGGTATAAGTAGGTACCCGAGCAGTTTTGTAGAGCTTGGTAGGGCTCTTTTAGTTATTCCGGTATATATATATATTTAAACTTGTTCAGTAAATTGTTGTGTACTGTTTTGCTGTGTGTAACTGTACGGTAATCTGTTGCATTGTGCAGTGTAAACTGTAATGTATGAATTGCATTGTGTAATAATGTGCCTTATGTGCGACCCCGGCTTCGACGAACTGGTCCCTGATGCAGCCTTCGATGAACCGCGACTCAGTTACTACGGACTTCATTTACTTTCCCGGGACGCAAAGCCTCAAAGTGAGGCATCACAGTGGGAAGCCTATCCTGCTGGAGTTGACCTATGGTTCCCATGGGTCGACTGTCCCGACCCCAAAGTAACCCAAAGTAAGTATACATATAGTCAAGCGGGAAAAAACCCACTCGCCAATGCGGGAAAAACCCACCCCCAGTGTGGGCTTACCGGTATGAGCTATCTAGGATTTTAATAGCCTATCCTGAAGAACATCCAAAATAACCCTGGAGGGTGTATTATTGTCGCTCCAGCTGCTTCCCAGCAAATTTTTTGGGACTTAGAAATTTTCGAAAATTTTGGTTCGTCCAAGTGCCGAAATTTGGCAAACTTTGCCTGGCCACCCTGATCTTCTGAAAAGACCTAGGCCAAAGCGGATTGTATGTGTGTGTAGGGCATCTGTTGTGCTTCATGATGATATATGCCACACTGCTCTAACCCCTCCGGTGCGACCTGGGGGTGACCTGGAGTTGGCGGAAACAACCACATGCGGGAAGAAAACCCACTTTTCAAAATTGAAAATTTTTCTAACCATTAGCAGGAAAGGTCAAACTAATATATACATACATTTGTTTAATAGAGCCTATAGATTAAACTGGTATAGGATTTACCTGGGTTCGTTCTGTTATGGGTGGTCCGGGGGGTCAAAATCGGACATAATGCCATTTCAAGCCAAAAATTTCAATTTTGGCCAAAAATGCTTATTTTTGCCTTAAGATGGGTCTAGTTTGGCTCTAGATACAAGAAAAACACGTTTTCTACACAATAGGATGCTTAAACTGCCGAAAATAAACAATTTTTAAAATTTCCAAAATTTGCCTATGTTTATGTGTAAAACATACCAAATTTTCAAAAGTCACTATGACCTTAATTTTTCAACAAAAACTATTATATTTTGATGCAGTTGTACTAAAAACAACCCGCTCTTTTATTTGGAACGGTTAGAAATGCTCCTGGCAACTTGCCAAAAAAGTTTCGGGGTGGGTTTCCCCCGTCCCCCATATATATATATATATATATATATATACAAGCATATATTACCCTGTGTGGCGCAAAAATCTATGTGAGATCTGGTTAATTAGCTAATGAATTAAGCTGAGCTTAGGCTAAAAAAAATGGCTTAGGCTTAGACGTGTAAAAGCACGCTCTGTGCTTAGCCTAACACGCTCTCGGTAAGCCTAAAAAACCATTTGCGCCACATAGGTTGCCTATGTGGACGCTGCGCCACATAGGCTTTGCACGCTGTATACCCTATGTGGACGCAGTTTGTGCGTCCACAAAGGGTATACAGTGTGAGTTGCGTCCACAAAGGGTACGGTTTGCATGTATATCATAGGGGTCGCGGCAGCGACCCCTATAATATGTGTGAAAAGTGGCTGGAGACAGTGTAAAATAAGCTGCGCAGAAGCTGCGCAAAATCCTGCGCAGATCCTGCGCAGATTTCATGCGCAAATTGTAGAGCACATCGAGTTTAGTATGTCTGTGAAGTTTCAGCCCCGTATCACTTACCGTTAAAAAGTTGCGCCCCGGACCGGTTATGGCGGCGATGTTTTTTTTCCGGTTTCTCCTATTTGATGGTTGTATTGTACATAATGTTCGCCGCTTTCACGTGACCTGCAGCGGTGGGCCAACCTAAAGGGCTATGGGGTCTAGTAGTACCCTCTAAAGAATTTAAGAATCACAACTTTTTTGCGCCGCAGCTGCGCCACAGCGCCGCAGTGGCGCCGCAAAGTCGGCTCATAGCGAAAAGTGACCATTTTTGTGGTCGTCGCTCAGGTCGAACGTTACGAGCTGGAGCTGATTTCTTTTTATATTCAGAAATTACATATATTGAACTAACTAACGGTCCAGGTTGCGTTTCTCTATCACTTCCCTAGCGACCACAGTGGCCCGTCAAAAATGGCGAAAATTCGAAAAATGAAAAATCGAAATTTCTCGCTATCTATTTAACTTTAAAAGCTCAAATCTTCCATACAATGGTTTTCTGGCACGGAGAATCGATTCCCGCAGTCAGTTTTACCGTCAGACCCACCCATCTTGCTGGGCTGGTTCCACTTTGTCGTCGGGAGGGTCAAGTCGGAAACCGCTTCCTGGAGGTCCATAGTAGGCTCTACCTGGCCTCTCAAAACTTTGTCTATAGGGGTTTTCTGGTGTGCTCAGCTCATTCCCGGTATCCTTTTTGCCGTCCGACGTGTCTATATTGCTGGGCTGGTTCTACTTTGCCATCTGAAGGGTCAAGTCGGAAACCGATTCCTGGAGGGCCATAGTAGGCTCTACCTGGCCTCTCAAAACTTTGTCTATAATGGTTTTCTGGTGTGCCCAGCTCATTCCCGGTATTCGTTTTGCCGTCTGACGTACCTATTTTGCTGGGCTGGTTCTACTTTGCCGTTTGAAGGGTCAGTCGGGTGGGAGGGTCAAATGGTCGAAAATAAAGTTTCTCAAAAGTGGTCAAATTTGGTATCAAATGAAAGCCCTAAGTGAGCTGAGCAACTTTTGTCATAGAACTGCATACCCAAAGTGGCTGTAGAGTGCTGTGGTGGGGTGGGGTGGGGACTTAGGCGATTTTGGGTCAAAAACAAAATTTTCCAAAAGTGGTCAAATTTGGTGTCAAATGAAAACCCGAAGCGAACAGAAGAACTTTCGCCATGGAACCATCCACCAAAAGTTGCTGTGTCGGATTTATGCCTTTACTTTCTCAACCGGAATTTAAAGATAGACATAGGCCCAACACACATATTATCCCCTTTTGTGCAGAGCATTTTTGTTACTTGTATATATATATATATATGGGGTTTTTCCCGCCAGTTTGGGACAATTTTTCTCGCTAACGGCACACCCTAGAGAGGTGTTCTATAGCTCATAAGAAAGCTTACGACTAGGCCTAGCTACCTGTATAATCAGCATTTCGATATGTCAAACCATTAAAAAGTTCTGGCCAAAAATCTGAAAAGTGGGTTTTTTCCCCGCTTGACTATACATATGAGTGATGGGCGTATTCAGGGGAGGGGTTTTGGGAATTGAAACCCCTCCTTTTGGGTTAAATTTTATTAATACACCATTACAAAAGTGGAAATTTTAGTCAATACCCCCTCCTTTTGAAAATCCTGGATACACCCCTGATTATGAGTGCATGACATTTTTACCTAATGGTAAAATTTAGAAATTTTATGTTTTGCAGTTTAGGGAAGGTCCCCAACCTTGAAAGTGAGAAAGATAAACGATAAAGCAGCCACTGATGATCTACAGACAAGGGATACAAAGAAATCAACAAAGTATCGACGTTAAAACGTGAATACCCAAAACTTTTCCCGAGGTTTGATTAAAAATATTAACCTGATTTTATTCATGCTGATATCGCCGTCAAATCCACGCATGAATAGACTATGCTGACTAGCAGGAATATTATTCAACGATGGAACTAGTCTGTGAGACATCCTTGATGATGTCGGATACGAAATCACGTATATGCTTAAGAATAAGGTGTCACAGTGACAGTTGTGATTAGGCTACAAAATTAACATAATGGTCAATGCATGCAGGTATTGTACAATCATAGGTGTACCAAATGGCATATAGGAGTGGAAAAAATTGAGGAGTCAGGTCCTGGCTTATTTTTAGGCCAAAATTTATGGGGGGGGGGCGATATGGGGGGGCTCAAAGTTCCCTCCCCATGGATGGGGGGGCTCACCAAAAGTGGGTGGGCATATTGTTGCAAAAATTTTGCAAATTTTTACCTTTTTTGTGTAAAAATTGCAAAAAATTGCTAAAAATGATTAATTTTAGGTGTTTTTTATGCTAAAATAGCGAAAATCTCGTTAAAATTCCGGCGAAGCCGGAAAATTTTTTGAAAATTTAGGGTAAAAATGGTGAAATCTGGCAATTTTTTGGGTTATAGGAGGGAGGTCAAAATTTATGGGGGGGACCGCGAACGGGGGGGAGGTTGCCGAGTGGGGGGGCCCCACCCCTCCCCCCCCCCCAGTAAAAATAAGCCAGAGGTCAGCTGTCGGCATGTATAGCCATGGGGGGAAACCCCCACATTTTCGGATTTTGACCTGGGCTTATTCTAGGGATTTTTTCTTGGGGGGGGCTTCTTGGGGGGGCCCCCCCAAAGGTCCGAGGGGCAAGGAATTTTTGGGGGGGGCGAAAATTTTTCGAAAAATATGCTAAAAATAGCGCTGTTTTTCTGGCATATACTATAAAAGTTGATTTTTATAGCAAAAATAAGCAGATTTAGTGTTGAAAAGGGCAAAAAAATGAGTAAAAATGTCCGGCGAAGCCGGAAAATTTTTGAAAATTTGGCCTGAGCGATTTTTTGAGGGCAAAATTTGGTACCAAAAGGGGCATCCACTTTTTTGGGGGGGGGCGATTTTTGGGGGGGGAACGATTTTTTGGGGGGGAAGGGTGTTTATGGGGGGGCCCCCACCCCCCCACTAGAATAAGCCCAGTTGACTGGAACTTTTTTATTATAAGGGAGTCTGTGTTCTAGCGTAATGCCTGATGAAGGGCTGGCCCC
>JASAND010000873.1:0-44353 GCA_030248195.1 Trissonchulus latispiculum | reverse complement strand
AAATTGGTATAAACAGTACCAACAAATCGTTGTAACAAACAATATATAATATATACATACGTAATTACGTACCTACCTACATACTGGCTATGTATTAACATTTAGGTCTTTGCAGTTAACAAAATATTTGGGGTCATGTAAGGTATATATTATCAAGTCATAACCACATAGTTTAGTGTTTTACTTATGCAATGGATACAAAATTGCTGAAATGAACTTTAAAATGAAATGAAGTTTAATCTTTGATACTGCAGGAGGAATAAACGACGTAGCACTCAAGAAAGAGTCTTTCTGTCGTGTGAGAAACGACGGTAAAATTGGAGTAACTTGTCCATTTTATCAAACAGTGAGAACCGACATCGTATTAGTCTATGAATGGAGCGGTCCAAAGGTAAGCAGAATGCGACATACTCAATAACAAATCTTAATACATCAATCAAAATTAGCAGTTATATAATATTATTATAGCATTATTCGAAAGCGTTTCCTCAAAAGCCTTTCCGGCAGCCTCAAATCATTTGTTTTTATTTTGTACCAAAGGCTTGCTGCTATATGTAACTATCGTGCAAATTAACCAATTGATCTTATTCAATATAGCCAAGAGTACAGAATTGCACTATATATTAGAAGACGAGTAAGCCACTTGGGTTTCTCTTTACTGCATTGCGTAACGATGCTCCGTCCACAATACGCGAATGTTCCCCCGTTTGGTGGGGGGGGGGGTCGATCCGATCGACAGCACATACTCCCCTCCGCTTGGTGGGAGATAGCCGAAAAGAGGTCCCAGTTTGGTGGGGGAGGTAGACGCTAGTCAATCAGATTGCAGAGATCCCATCCCTGTTTTGGGGGAAGGGTAAAACAGAGGATCACGGTAGTTTCACTGCATTGCCAAAATGGGTCCTCGTTTGGGGGGGGGGGTAGCCAAAAGAGGCCAAAGGTAAACAGAATGCGACATACTCAATAGCAAATCTTAATGTAGCGCAGCCGGTGTAAACCGTTCCAAAATCCGGATTCGTAGACCAACTGGCTACCCGACAAGTAATTGTCGGGGGCGCTGCCACACAATAGATAACGCGCCTGGTCGTCAGGATCCAGGCAGGGGAAGCCTCGCCAATTGTTGTAGTTGTTGATCCAACCTACCTAAGCTAACCAGCTAAACCTAACTACCAATATAACAAGACACAGTTAAATAATGCTTTAATAAACAGTACGTACATACGTGGGCGTAAGCCCTTACAGACAGTCAAACCCAGTTATACAATACATAAGAACAAAGATTCAAACATACCTGTACAGTTACCCATTAGGGGGAGAGTAGGTGGAAATGGGAGGGACCCACCAAAACAGGTAAGCTGTTATAAGGGCGAACCCGGAGAGCCCTTAGAGAACACCGCTCTGTAAATAGAAAAGTAGACGACTGATGTGTTTGAGAGATTTGAAGGGAGACCCCCAAGTAGGCGGGGCTTAGGAAGACATACAGCGCCGCCAATACACCAGCCAGCGAATGGCTGACAAACACATAAGACATTTGCAATCAATACAGGCAGGTAAGCTGCCAAAGAAAGCAGAAACCAGACACGGAAGTAAATACACATAGGACAACAACATGACAATAATAGGGGGTAATTTGCATAATTACTCCTTACACTACATCTCCCCAGGGTTCACAGGACGAGCTCCTGCGAGGGTACAATAGAATCGAAACACTGTACTGTCCTACGTAACAATTACATATGGAGTTAACACATACTAATCCGAAGACTAGTAACAGAGCAAGAATTAGCAGACAAATTAAGTGATATAGGGGCGAATAGCCTGCAAGAGAGTAAATACGTAGGGTTAGAAATAGAACTCAAGGGACCAAGAGAGAAGTAATTCTCTCCTTTGGAGGGTAAATCAAACGGTAGTGGTAAAGTAATTTACCGTAAATGTATAGGTATGGTAAGCATACCTTAGGTATGGAGTAAACCAGACGGGCAAGAGTATCCTTTCCATTCCACTGGTTTACGGGAAAATGGGTGTGCAAAAATGAATGAAATGAAAAATATAAGTAATTTAGAACCACTATTACCGTTAGGGACCTATCCTAAGGGGAAATAACCAAACCCCAATCCCATAAGTATTTACTAACTTTTAGGGTTAATTTAAAATAATTTTAAATAGGGACAAGCCAAACGCTTGGCCATAAAGAGAATACCAGACTAATGTGTGCCAGGCCAACAGAATGATAGAGATATAAATAACAAAGACATAAAATTACAATACGGAACTATTAGTCACTAGGTAACACAAAGCAGTTGACAAAAGTAGGGTTAGCAAAAGAGTAATTCGGAACACTAATAAAGCAGTACATTAACTATTAACAAAACAAAACTACTTAACTAAGCAAAATTAGACTGATCAAGGCTGACAAACTACCAAAATAACAAGGTTCAAAGACATTACAAAAATGTATGCAACGTCCGTTTACTGTAAAATACAGTCCAAATTGATGGACTCAATCTTTGATTTTCAGGTTTGACCGACCATCCTGAAATAATGACGGATTGATCCAAACGATGGAACAGAAATAATGAATGGAATGGAATGGAATGGAATAGAAATGGAATGGAAAATTGTCAGTGCTGATTTGGCTCTTCTTGAAGATGGAAATATCCGGTCAATTCATGGATCAATGGAAGAACTTCAAGATGTAAGAAAGTTCCAGATCCGGCGTGATGATGGCAACGATGGTCAAACAGAGATGGAGTTCCCAAAAGAGTTCCCCTGGAGCGGAGCGGTGTCCAGTTGGTCCCAAGGTAACTCGGGCCAATCCGGACTTTAACGACGGTAGGCTGCTCGAAAGCCAATCGCTTGAGCCACCACCTTGCCCAGCTCGACAAATCAGTTTTCCAGACCAAACAACCCACGGAATCGGGCTAGCACCAAGAAATCGAACGCAGTCCCGATGACGAAATAAACAGTCTCTAGGGGTTGAAGGATCATTTGCAGTAAGTGCAAAGCCGGATAATGATCTGAAGTGAAAGCCAAAATGTCACTGACCATAATAAGATAAATAGTGGGCTGAACTGATGGAATAGAGCCCACCAGATGGATCATGGTTACCCAGGATATTGGTAGATGTCAGGCATGACAGTCAACAAGGTCATCAAGTTGTGAATGACGACCACAGAGTTATAACGAGCGGGCGCAGATGGACCGCCGATGTTGACGAAGAATAGCCGAAGAGACGAGACCATCTGCTGTTCGGAGGGACTGACGAAGACGGACATCAGTAGACGGGTCCAACTAGTATGCCACCGAACCGCCACATGCTGGTGAAGAGACTGAAACGTGCGTATGGCGTTTCGGGCCCCGTCATGTCGCTAATTGAAGGCACCCGATTAATTTCCTCCACCGTGACAGACAGATAGACGACTCTCGCAGCTCAGTCTACAGGAAGGCAGGCTTCAGCTGACTGTTGCTCGATCGATTGGTTTCGAAGCGTCTGCGATGTTGGTAATAACAATGATCGGAACGAACCATCGGCAATCGTTCAAGGACGTGGTCCATTCCATCAGCCAATCGCTGATCACCAGAAGCATCCGGTCATCAGAAGGCCCAGGTCCCTGTAAAGGGTTTTAGGACTAAGCTCAGCAGGGGTCCCAGGTTCCTCAATGTCTGCCGGTTCTTCTTGTTGATATTCATCGTTGGAGGTAAACATTGATGGTATCTAGACCATTAAATTGGTCGGCTTTTGGAACTGGATTAGCCTGCATCGTCAGCCGCAGGAGGGGCGGGACCAGGTTCAGTCGACTGATTCACGTGCCTGGTCGGCCCGTCGGATTAATTTCGCCCGTTTACAAGGTTTCTGAGTTGATGGAGAACGAAAGCGATCAACAAGATCAGTTACAGACGTCGCATCGTTAGTAACGGCTTCGTCGTTCCGTTGCAGCAATGCGAGTAATCGCTTACTGGCCGCGCCCCCACAGGGACGGGGCGACGCTGTCGAATCCAAACGCGATGGTGTCAGGTGCGACCAGCGAGCGGTCGCCTGACGGTGCCGAGCTCAGAACTGAGCTTCCGCTAGGTGGTTTGAGACAGTTCGTGCTGAGCCCATGCCGAAGGTCTCTTCATTTGTGGTCGACTGTTCTTAAACAGGAGCTTCCGCCGGAGCTCTCTGTAAAGGACCGAAGGTGAGCTACAGAAGGGTCGACGCAACCTTCCGAAGCTTTGACGTGGAGTTTCCAGCGGACCTACCAATACGATTCCAGTAGCAGTCACGTTGGACGTTTCTAATGTGACTCTGGCCTAGCAGCTCCATGAGGTGTAGAAATTGTCCCCCGTAGATGACGTCCCAGCCGCTGCCGGCAATGGCCGAGACCGCTGACCAATGTCCAATTGACCTGATGGAGGGGTCGAGCTCTACCGGTCCGGCTCAGTTCCTTCATTGGCTAGGTGGTGTAAACCTTTCAGCCTCTAAAACTGCTCCAGCCAGAGAGATCGGGAGGTCCACAGGATGTGGAGAAATTCCCGATGGCGGAGGAGTTTGGGCAACTGGCCGCATGTGGGATTGGAGCGGCCGTGCTACCGCCGCCACTGCACGGTTGGTATTGGTCACAACGCTGTAAAGCGGACCGCTAGACGTCTGAGACAGTCCAGAAAACGTAGTTACGGAACCAAGACTGGAAGGATTTGGAGGCGCGATGAAAACAGAAAACGGCATCCGAGTGTCTTGGCTGGAGCCCAAACGGCGTTTGGATAAGCCAGCTCCTGATCCACAATTACATAACCACCTGTTGGCGGAAAAAAATGGAAAGACTCTTCAAATCCACTGGTGGTTGACCAGGTTGACCGGCTCCAGGCAATTGTCCCTGCTGCTTGCTGATTGACATGGCATAAGATGGCAAGTAATTGCCGCAATAAGGCACAGTGTTGGGCTAATCTACTCAGGCTAAGCTGAAAAGATACAGAAAATTGGCTTAAACTCAGAACTGGTAAGCTTACAATTAATTGACCAGGTAAGTTGGATGTGATCAAGACCCAACTACCTGATGGATCACCTTTCTGGAAATGAAGATATCTTGACCTCGAGGTTCAAGATGGCTTCAATTCTTCAATGTGGATGTTTCTTTGCTTCCAATGAGAAACCAATTGTCCAGATATGGAAGTTGACGTCTTCTTCCGCTGGAATTTCTGGCATCAGCCTGAGGGGGTAACCCCTGTAACCATTTGCATGACCAGCCATGCCTGACTGGATCCGATTCCGTATCTTCTTGGTAGAAGACTCCAGGCATGCTTCAATCTACCAACATTGCCAAGTGCCGTCAACAACTTCAGCAGGAAACATGTCCCATGGTCCATTGCAGCATGAGAGTTGGCGCCACGAATCACACTTCCATTGAAAGTCATTGGCGACCATTTCCACTGCTTCAAGGCACATGCCTCGGCACCGGTTGAAGAGATCCACGGTAGCCGAACGCAAGCACTACCACAGTCGTGGAGTTCTTCGCGCATGGCCGGACGTCCAAATTGACCAGATATAGGGGACGATGCACTCGGAGGTCGTTCTACAACCCAGTCTGTGGACGACCAGACCCAGGGTTGGATGTGGCGCACGCATGTGCACAGTTGAAGGCGAGATCCTGAGCCATAGTCAACCAGCGGTAACGTGAGGCCAGGTTCGCAGAGTCGGCCATATGGTTGCGATGGTCACCAACCATAAGACCTAGACCAACCTCATCTAGGATCATCTCCCGATCAGCTTTCGGTACCGCAATGACCTTAGATGCGTACCTCGTCGACGACCCCGCTCGTCCGGTGCCATCGGAGAAGTCCATTTTGGATGAAGTACAGGGTCCGGAGTTTCTTCAAGCAACCCGCTAATAGACCATCCTCCGGTAGAACATTCCGTTCTAGAAGGTCGAACAGCAGCTGAAAATCGGGGCAGCCATTGCTCACGTTTCCAGGTAGGGGGTGCTACCAGATCGGTGATGGAGGTGCAATGGGCAGGGGGTACATAGTGCCGTCAGATCTGTTTTTCAGGGCCAGTCCGGATCCAGCGCCGAAAAGATCAGCAACCACCATCCAGCCAAGCGGAAATCGAGCCCAAACGACTCCAGCTCCTTTCAGATCGGTGACCGTGTTTTTCTTTTAGAAGAAATTAACCCTGGCCGGCGTAAGTCGCTGTTTATGGTTCCACGCGGTCGGCCGCGCCGGTTTTCTTCTTTCTTCATGGCATCGACGCCGGCTTCAAAACTCGGTCTCTTCAACCACCGATCCTTCCTCAGAAGATTCATTAGATGGGCCGCTATTTTGGCATATTCCGCCGCAAAAATGACGATCGTAGCAACCGAGTCCTAGAAACGTTTTTACGCCTTTGATATCCGTCGGAGGGGAGCAGCTTCGCCACGGCTGCACACTTGACTCCACCGAGATGCCCTCCAGACCGCCGATATGCCCTGTACAAAGGGACTTTCGTCCGGAAAATGCAATTCTCCGGTTTGATCCGCAGCCCGTTGTCGCGAAAGTTATGGAACAACATGCGGGACATCAGCAGATGCTCCGACATGAGCGGTGACGGGAAGAGAACATCATCAGGATAGACGGGTAAGCCCGTCAGGATCTTCTTCATGATGCGCTGCGAAGCCGAGCCACTAGCTCAGAACCGTCCTAATTGCTGACGAGGATGCAAGGAGACGGACAAGCCTTGGGCGATTGATCGCAAAGGAGTGAACTTGCTTCCAGACTTCTACCTGATGTCGCAGAGCTCAAGGAGTAAGTCCTTGAAGCGGTTCTTCATTTCTTCATGCGCGTCAACTATAGCGAAATCCATGTTTGCCTCAAAATCCCGTACCGTTTCTTCGTGGATCGGACCTCGACGTGGCGTAAGGACGTCCGCCGAATTCCCAACGAAGTGTTGATCCAGGTCGTCTTCTTCACGAACAACAGTGTCAGTGCCGAATGGGCTGCTTTGGATCACAGAACGGTGTAGTAGTTGGCGAACCTCATGGCGAATGACTTGGTGAACCGGGTGTACGGACCAAACTTTGATCTCATCTGTCTGTGTCTTCCGGGACTGATCCAAAGGATAAGTTTAGAACTCTTCCGCGTGAGTTCACTCATCCAACTGGTGTGGTCCCCTGGCCGGGCAGAAACGAGCCAGGTCTCCAAAACACCAGATGAGAAAGTGAGGACTGACAGGAAATCCATTTCCGGTCTCCATCACCATCAACGTCGGACGGTCTTCTCTCCTTCCTGCCGAACGGGAGTCGCTCCACCCATTCCCTGGTACCTTGGGTGAGGTCAACACGTGGTCTTCCACCATTGTATACGCGGATATACAAGACCATGGGGTTTACCCAAAAATGCTAGCGAGAAGGTGATCCCGTTGACTATCGACTACCCCGTTATAGACCCACGTCGGCCAAGTAGGAGGATGTTGCAACCAATGGGCCAAAGACCGTCGGGCTGCCTTGCGGCCGACAGCCTTAGACGTACTGTTCCTGCTCCGGGCAAAAGGTGCACCTGATCCCAGACGCATCGGGAACCGTTGGCCGTAACCGCGCCCGGTTGAAAGCATCCATCGATTACCACCAGACGCTTCGTTGTACCCCAGCGTGGGTGGATCGAGACGACCAAGTCAGCACGAGAGTCCTTGACTACTCCTGCTGGAGGTTCGGAACTACCAAAAGGCTGTACATCGGGTTCCAATTTACGTATTAGACACAGGTCCAGTTGGCACTGACAAAGAATCGTCAGGGAGTTGCCTCCACCGGCGGCCAGAAATAAGCGGCATGGAGAACCCAATCGGTAGAGCACGATGAAATTCATCGCGTTCCGATAGAATGATCCCCACATCCGTAATGCGGAGGTCCCAATATCCACCAACGCTAACGCTATGACCGAATCCACGCGAACCAGCACGTAAGGTGCTTTTCTTCAGGTGCGAACGTCACTCGACGGAGGCTGTAAAGCCAACAAGACCGCATCCGGAATCGCTTCGCATTCCGGTGTATGGTCAGCCAAATGCACCGACGCAAATTTCATAACTTCCATTTGACGCGTAGTTGTTCGTTAAAACGTCAGTCCTTCCATTCAAAATTCGATCTGAGCGCCAACGAGACAGTCCCAATATGCTAGCATCATATCAACGGCCAGGTCGCCACAGTCCATAAAATAGGGCTGACCCTTGTCAACAGTTCGGATGCTGAAGGGATGGTGGGGTCATCAAAATATCAAGAGATCCCCATTGTCTCTGATCCGAACGACGTAAGGTCGATTTCGGAATTGGATCTTGAGGACCAAAGGCTTCCTGGTTCGCAGCAGCTGCTTTGCCTGTAAAGGCTCGTTGACAGCTCTTCGTCATCGGGCGGTCCCCAGGGCTCGTGTCACGAGACCGGGGCTTGCCAGACTTCGTGACACTAGCCTCGCTGGGGTCCACCGGAAGATTCTTCTTAAGCGTCTGTTGGAGCGGCGGGCATTCGGGAGGTTTGAACCCCAATCGAGTTCGTCGATCACCGTTTGATGGTTGCTAGCGTTAAACGTGGCGGTATGATCCACTGCGGTTGAAAGGATCAATTTCTGACCGTCAGAACGACCAGAGGGGTTCCCATCCGTAATTCGGCCATTAGCCGGTCGATGTTGGTTGTTCCTTCATTCTCGCCCTGACCAAGCTGGTCCCATTTGAAAGAACCACCAGATATTGGCGTTCCCGACGAAAAAAAAACCCAGGCAGCAAATTCATGCTTCTGAGTTTTTACTGTCCTGCGTCGGCTCCGGTAATCGTCGCCACGTAAACCGCGACCTGATATCATAAATAATGTTCAGCACCATAACAGGCCAAAGTTCATCATGGACAGAAGAACATCCATCACCAGATGTACGTATGGGGCATCACCGGGACGACAGAGGTGTAAACCTCGTCGGTAGGATGGCATGGACAGCTGGGGGGAACACAAAGGCGGTTCCGCGCCCCTTTTTATTCAGTTCCATGATGTTCACCGGAGGAATAAAGTCCATTAAAGTCCAATAAAAAAAACCACCGACCTCATGCCCTTCCGTCTGCCCCGACGATGACCACCACCAAGGCGGCCACCAGCGGTGCCCAAAAAATGAAGCCTGATTATTCCTGGTCCAAAGCCCGAGCGTAATGGTGGCTGAACCAGCAGTTGACAAATAGCCACGGTTACGGCAAACGAATTACCTCCGTTTTGATGGGCGGGGTTCGCTGTACCCGAGGTAATTACAGTCTGTTCGTTGTAATACCAGCAAATGATGGGACATTTGTTGAAACGGTGGGTATAGAAACGAAGACCCACCGTTGGGTTTGATGACAGGGGGTGCCCGACCGGTTGCAGTATACCCATCCATTGGCCACCGAAATCTGATGGGTCCCATGAAGACGGGGGCCACCCAACAGATGCCAGTTCAAATAATTGTTCGATTCGGCACCGCGGAGACCGGAAAAAATGTCCAGGTCCAGAACCGATATCCCACCGGTTGGAGGGACTAACCACAGGAAATAGGTAAAATGACCCTAGTCATGGGCCAGATCGTTCACCACCAGGTTTGAGTTGGAATCGGCCAGGGACATTCCACATCACCCCCGAGCAAGACCGGGTAACCGGTCAACTTCTAATTCCAGATGTGATTGATCAACCATAGCTGCGGACTTCCAGGTGGTGGCTCATCGGCTTGCACGTGGGCTGTAAAGCCAGTGCCGATTTCTTCTGATCCAGCTGGTGAACCAGGCCAATCCAGATGTTCTGTCTTCCTGCAGTTTCCGATCAACCGAGGCCGAATGGGCCAATACAGAACTGGTCGGTAACGACCCTGATCATAGGTGACCGCTGAGGTCACCTGGTGATTTGAGGATCCACGCCAGGCCAAAATGACGAGTAGACAGGCAACCCATGCAGCTTTGGGTCAAACACCCGTGGGCTTTGCCTTCGTAGTACGACTGTAGGCGAATGGCCTTTTCCTGCAGCTTCAAGGCGTACTGCGCTTCTTCATGCTTCACTCACCAATCACTTCTTCTGAGGATCCAAATTGTGATATTTTCGTCCAAAAAAATCAGAATCGGTAATCCCGACTGTTGGTGGACCATGGTGGAGGTAACTCCAACAGATATTCAGAAAAAACCAAAATCTGAAATTAGTTACAAAAATATACGGTTGTTTGTACGTACGTACCCCAAAGTTGTTAAGAAAAATACCCTATATTGGTGAAAAATAACAAAATTGAGTGGCATATTGTATGAGATGGAAAAGGACCTAAAGTACCTGAAAGAGAAAATAAAATTAGGACATAAGAAACCAATGAGAATGAGCAAAACAATGAAAGGAAAAAGGAATAACAATGGGTAAAATTAACAAGAGATAAAATAAACCTATGGTTTTTATTGTAAAACTAGCTCAAATCCCCAAAAATGTCCCTAATTCCTATCTCAGTTTGGTGGCCCCACTAAGTCACGTATACCACTCACACAAATATTTGTACGTACGTACTGCACAAACACACCACAGCCTAAGAAAAAATGTGCACTAGGCGAAAACATACGTATAGCCGTAAGGCTGGTGGTGATAAACAGGACCCAGAGAAAAATCGATGAGTTGTACGTAGATAGGCAGGCAGGAAAAGACCAAGTAATTGGTCTATAGCAGGAAAAGACCAAGTAATTGGTCTGTAGGCAGCTGGAAAATAGCACCAAAGGCAGGAGATCAGGATAAGTTCGCGTAAGCGAATGGAAATTTTACCTGTAAAGGTAAATTCTTCACCAGACAGGAAAAAAATCCAAAAACTTACACGATTGAAAAATAGGGAGAAGACCAGCTTCGACCAGTTTTCATCCTGGCAGCCTAATGTAGCGCAGCCGGTGTAAACCGTTCCAAAATCCGGATTCGTAGACCAACTGGCTACCCGACAAGTAATTGTCGGGGGCGCTGCCACACAATAGATAACGCGCCTGGCCGTCAGGATCCAGGCAGGGGAAGCCTCGCCAATTGTTGTAGTTGTTGATCCAACCTACCTAAGCTAACCAGCTAAACCTAACTACCAATATAACAAGACACAGTTAAATAATGCTTTAATAAACAGTACGTACATACGTGGGCGTAAGCCCTTACAGACAGTCAAACCCAGTTATACAATACATAAGAACAAACATTCAAACATACCTGTACAGTTACCCATTAGGGGGAGAGTAGGTGGAAATGGGAGGGACCCACCAAAACAGGTAAGCTGTATAAGGGCGAACCCGGAGAGCCCTTAGAGAACACCGCTCTGTAAATAGAAAAGTAGACGACTGATGTGTTTGAGAGATTTGAAAGGAGACCCCCAAGTAGGCGGGGCTTAGGAAGACATACAGCGCCGCCAATACACCAGCCAGCGAATGGCTGACAAACACATAAGACATTTGCAATCAATACAGGCAGGTAAGCTGCCAAAGAAAGCAGAAACCAGACACGGAAGTAAATACACATAGGACAACAACATGACAATAATAGGGGGTAATTTGCATAATTACTCCTTACACTACATCTCCCCAGGGTTCACAGGACGAGCTCCTGCGAGGGTACAATAGAATCGAAACACTGTACTGTCCTACGTAACAATTACATATGGAGTTAACACATACTAATCCGAAGACTAGTAACAGAGCAAGAATTAGCAGACAAATTAAGTGATATAGGGGCGAATAGCCTGCAAGAGAGTAAATACGTAGGGTTAGAAATAGAACTCAAGGGACCAAGAGAGAAGTAATTCTCTCCTTTGGAGGGTAAATCAAACGGTAGTGGTAAAGTAATTTACCGTAAATGTATAGGTATGGTAAGCATACCTTAGGTATGGAGTAAACCAGACGGGCGTATCCTTTCCATTCCACTGGTTTACGGGAAAATGGGTGTGCAAAAATGAATGAAATGAAAAATATAAGTAATTTAGAACCACTATTACCGTTAGGGACCTATCCTAAGGGGAAATAACCAAACCCCAATCCCATAAGTATTTACTACTTTTAGGGTTAATTTAAAATAATTTTAAATAGGGACAAGCCAAACGCTTGGCCATGAAGAGAATACCAGACTAATGTGTGCCAGGCCAACAGAATGATAGAGATATAAATAACAAAGACATAAAATTACAATACGGAACTATTAGTCACTAGGTAACACAAAGCAGTTGACAAAAGTAGGGTTAGCAAAAGAGTAATTCGGAACACTAATAGAGCAGTACATTAACAGCTTTACTGTACTTGTGCCTATTTAACTTCTGCCTACTGTTTGAAGTTACCGCTTTGCGATAACAAAACTCCAAACTGTCCTTCTGCCTACAAATCAAAACTACAAATTTAACTTGTGCCTACAGTTTGACCTTTACTAATCAGAACTGTCCTTCTGCCTACAAATGCCTACCGTAATACTTAGACCTTTTACAAACAAAAGAATAAAGATTTCTGTCAAAATAACAAGAAAATTTAAGTATTAAAACTCAAGGAATCACGGTGACAAACGACCTTTTAAGAAGGAGTAGGGTAGAAAAGAGTTGAGTAGAGTAGAGTAGAGGAGTTAAAATTAACTCTTTTATGAAACCTTGGAGTTAATTTTAACTCTGCGTGTTTTAACCCTGTTTAACCCTGCCGGGTTAAAAACTAACGGGTAAAAAAGAGTTAAAATGTCAGAGTTAAAATTAACTCCATGGGCCTTTTTAAGAAAGGGTAGAGTAGAGTAGAGCTAAAGTTGCCCCGATTGTTGATTTCTAGCTAAAGTTGCCGCTTGCCAAATTTGGGAAAATAGGCAAAATTAAAGTTACGCATACATTATAGCTAATTTCTCTATAACGAAGAGCTAGGGTACCCAGCTATTAGATATAACCGATGTTTGATATTAGTATAATAGTATAACCGATACTTTAGTCTGCAAAAAAATCTGCAAAACTATACTCTTCGAAGATACGATAAAAAATTTTGAAAAACCAAAATTAGTTTAGTTGTTTTCATTAAGAAGATAAAATGTTCAGTAACATTTTGATATAAAGATGACTTCTTAACTTCAAGTAATGGATGAGTAACAATGGTTGAAAGTTCAAAGTATTTGACTATGTTTTTGAAAATTTGTCCACTTGTGTTCGTTTGTTTATTTGTTTGTTTTCTGTATATTTCTCTATTTATTTCTCTACAATTTCTGTTTATTCTGGTAGTGTGCGTTGTAGTAGCAGCAGTTAATGAGTATGTAATGAGTATTGAGTTATGTAAGTAGTGTAGCAGTAGTTATGGCTTGTTGATTAAATTGTTGACAATTTAACATAATTTTATATGAACAGACAGGATTACGGTATTTGTAGGCAGAAGGACAGTTTTCACTTTTTCCAGACTAATATCAAGAGTGCATAATTGCACTATTATTAAGAAGAAGAGTAAGCCACTAGAGGGCTTCTCTTCACTGCATTGCGTAACGGTGCTCCGTCCACAATACGCGAATGTTCCCACGTTTGGGGGGGTCGACCAAATCGACATAGCATACCCCCCTCCGTTTGGTGGGGGGGGGGTCTCCAAAAAGAGGTCCCCGTTTTGGTGGGGGGGGGGGGTAGCCAACAGCCAATCAGATTGCAGAAACCCCCCTCCGTTTGGTGGGGGGGTAGAGCAGAAGATTACGGTAGTTTTTGTTCTATTCGAAAATGGGTCCCCGTTTGGGGGGGGTCGCTCAAGCAGGCTAAGTTTTGCTCATTCTGATTGGCTGTTGGCGACCCCCCCCCCCCCCCCAACGGGGACCACTTTTGTGACCCCCCCCCAAACGGGGACCCCTTTTGCATACCCCCTCACCAAACGGGGACCTTTTGTGTCGACCCCCCCCCAATCGGGGACCCTTTTTCAAAAGCCAGAATCAGTCTGCTCTACCCCCCCACCAAACGGGGAGGGGGTTTCTGCAATCTGATTGGCTGTTGCCTACCCCCCCACCAAACGGGGAGGGGGTATGATTTGGCGACCCCCCCCCCCAAACGGGAGAACTTTCGCGTATTGTGGTCGGAGCACCGTTACGCAATGCCAAGAAGAGGAGCCCTCTAGTGGCTTACTCTTCTTCTAATATATAGAAGAAAATCATGGACTCTTGCTAATATGTAGGCATAAGTACAGTCTTGAGTTTTGGAGGATTAGTGTAGGCATAAGTACAGTCTTGAGTTTTGTCACAGTGTAGGCAGAAGTTAAATAGGCATAAGTACAGGACACGCATTAGCTATTAACAAAACAAAACTACTTAACTAAGCAAAATTAGACTGATCAAGGCTGACAAACTACCAAAATAACAAGGTTCAAAGACATTACAAAAATGTATGCAACGTCCGTTTACTGTAAAATACAGTCCAAATTGATGGACTCCTTACACTACATTAATACATCAATCAAAATTAGCAGTTATATAATATTGGTTTGGTTGTTAGTTTGGTGGTGGTGGTGCCGTTTGGTGGTGGGGGGTGGACGAAAGGGGTCCCAGTTTGAGGGGGGTGTCGCCAACAGTCAATCAGATTCACCCAATCTTTGCCTGTCTTAACGCCCCCCCACGAGAACTCTTTTCTGCCTACCCTCCCCCTCCCACCAACGAGAACACTTTTCTGCCTACCCTCCCCCTCCCACCAAACGAGGGCTTCTTTTGGCTACCCCCCTCCAAACGGGGAGGGGGTACACTTGTCGACCCCCCCCCCAAAACGGGGGAACATTCTCGTACTGTGGTCGGAGCACCGTTACGCAATGCCAAGTAGAGGAGCCCTCTAGTGGCTTACTATTCTTCTATAATAGGAATTAATTAATTAATTATAAAAGGACATAAATTATAATTATAAAAGGAATTAACTACGGACTCTTGATAAAGGTCAAGCAAACATTTTTGTCACCAGTGCTCAAAATTTGGTTCGACTTTTCAGGGATGACGAAAAAACTCTGAAACTTCAGAATTAGTTAAAAATTGTCAGCTTCTCACGTACGCTTGCAGTGAACTAACAAAAAAACTTGATTAAAAACAGATTCATATTAATATACTCAGCGACGTCTCTGAAAATACATTGAACCAAACCTATACAGCAAAATCGATGATAAAGTATTTTTAGTTTCAAAACTTATATTTATAATTATTTTAAATCAAAAACAAGTTTAAATAAAAAACTTTGAAATGTGACCTTTCCCGCAACACCAATAAACAGTATAAACTTACTTTTTGCACGAGCATGTCTATCAATGCTTGTCTCAATACAAATATATAAATCGGGTGGAGCAGCGACAGCGGTCCATTTATCGAAAGCACGCTGTAGTTTAATCTGCAAATGATTTTATATCTTTAACCTGTTTATAGGTACGCCTTTATGACTAGGTTCCATTATAAATCATATACTTGAGATTGTGAGGATATTTTAATTACGTATCTTTTAATTACAACAGTTCTATACATGCTTAATTTAAAATTAAAGATCGGCTTAGAGGGGGTGACTTAGTCAATGTATGTATATTAATTATTATATACATATGGATCTTTTAAGGAAAACCACCTCAGGCCCAGATTTCACAAAACTTGACCAAATGATGAGAAATTTGGCTTGGATATGTTTTCAACCACGCTGAGTTCAAATATTGCAAAATTTGTGATTTCGCGAAATTAGATTTTTCATTTCGATTCGTAAAGGGGAGGGACCAAGGGGATCCGAAAAGAATTTTTTCTAAAGTTCTCTGAAAAGTTGTATAACAAGGGTCTTCTGGGTCGCACAACACGACAAGCCCGTTTTTCGATTCTGCTTTTCATTCGCTCAGTATAAGCTGACATCTTATTACAACGTTAGCGTTACTAACGAGAAGCTGAATCGAAAAACGTCTTCGGATTCGTATTGTGCAATCCAGAAAACAAATGTATGCAACTTTTCAGCGAAATTAAGAACAAAATTTTTTCGGATCCCCTTCAGATCATTTCGTAATATTTTGCAAAATCAGGCCCTGGGGTGGCTTTCCTGAAAAGTATTCCTGAAATTACATATATTAGCATAACGAATATCTATTTTGTTTTTAAGACAAAGAAAATTAGTAATCCACTCTCCATTCTGGAAACTGAAGTAATAGTGGAGGAAGCTGATCTAGAAAACATGCACTGTAACGTGACGGCCTATATCGTAAATCGAAGACCGTACATGCTGCGAGATTTGGCGACATTTACAGGAAAACCATTCCAGCGGGCCGATTGTAAGAAAACGTTTTTAAAAATATTTTAGATTAAAAGTTTGGATTAAAGTCCAGCCGAATAAATTTAAACAACTTTAGTCTTGAGTTTGATCGGGTTAAGTACGACTAAGCATGATGAATCACACTAACGTGTTTAATCGATCTAGCCAACTCTCAGCTAAATTGCAATAATCCTGTTCTGATTGCTGGGGTCGATACTGTTCAACACCTGTTCAAGTACTCTTGGTTTTGCCGACTTGTCCAAACGTAGGAGTTACACTTTTATTTCCGGGCAGAAGACCGTGCGCAATGTGAATAAGAAAAGAAGTGTAAACGGTTTCCTTTTTATTTTCCAACTAATTATCATAATACTATTAATGTTTCAGGTGACGAACTGCCTCAACATGGTGAGTTCAGCTACTACTATATTTAGTGTTTGCCACCGGCCTCATTTTCGCCGGAAGGGCCGTCGTCCGAGCGGACCGGCCCCGGCATAGCCGGCCTGGTCCGTGCAGACGTCCTTAGCGGCCAATCTGGCTTAACCGGCTTGCGCATTTTCGAGCCTAGCTGTCGACTTTTTATTTTATAGCTTAAGAAGTTAAGGGGTGGTCTACTAAAGGCTTGCCCGACTTTGCCTGATTGGCCTACATTTTGGCACAAATATGGAGCATGGGTGTGGTCAAAATATATGGGAAAATATGGAAAATATGCGGTAAATTGGAAAACATTAAATCGAATGCGGTGCGAAAAGATTGGTCACTTAGCTTGATTTTTGTCAACCCCGTTTGTCCTAGAGCGGGAACCGAGAGTAACCCAGTTTAGGCCCCTCCGTCTTGAGCCGATACGCGTTGATGACGAAATAAGGTTTGAGTTAGCTCCATAGGATAACGTGGGGGGGGAATAGGGGTGCAGACCCCTCCAGACCGACAAAGAACGGGTAGACCCCCTCGCCGAGAAAGGAAAAAGGGTAGACCCTCTGGTCCAGAAGAAAAAAGGGCAGACCCTTCAGCTATTTTTACCAAACATTGCTCGTTTTGTAGCAAATTTTAGCGATTTTTTCCAAAAATTTCTTAAAAATAGCTAATAATCATCAGTTTTTACTAATGTTTGGCCAAAAATCTTAAAAATTTGCAATTTTTGCAAATTGTGGGGTAGACCGTCTTAAAATTTTGGAATTTTTGAGGGATAGACCCTTCTTCAGAATCGGGGTAACCCCCCCCCGAATTGGACCCCGTGTTAATGTTTGTATGACTTGTCGCTGACCCACTGTCAAATTTTGAACCGGCTTTCCATTCCACCACATTTTTGCCTTTTTCTTGTTTAGTCTGTCACTATGGGTCAACTATCAACACAACCTACCGGGCCACCTGGGACAATGCTACAGCTGATCGAACCCTGTCCGTCAAATACATTGGCGTCGTCGCCGATTCATATGCCGCCGCCGAATCATTCTGTCGACATCCCGGAATAACACCGATTGAATTCGAGGGAACCGACACAGCAAAGGACGCCTATCTCTGCACCTGGAGTGATTGGACCAGCTGGGGTGACTGCAAGTTTCAGGATCAAGTGCGGCCATGTCTGGAGCGACACGAAGAAAACTACACCATTCGAGTTCGGACCCGGAAACGACTGACCCAGGGCTGCACACCGCAGCAAAAGACAGAAGAGAAAGAGGAACAGCTGTGCTCCCATCTACTCGACTGTCATCGTGACTGTAAATGGTCAGATTGGGGTCCCTGGGGCAGCTGTTCCACTCACTGTGGAAACGGAACCCTGGAAAGGAGTAGATACGTAGAGAAGGAGAAGCATGGGAATGGACAAGAGTGTACGGGGAGCAATAACGAAACCCTTCCCTGTAATGACACAAGCCAATGTCCCGTGGACTGTCAGTGGAGCGAGTGGACAATGACGACGGGATGTCCATCTTGTGCGAATTCCTCATTGCCTAAACTGCCGAAAAAGTTTTTTTTCAGAAAGATAATTGCCGAGGCAAAGTTTAACGGTACATGCGATGTTCATGACGACTTCAAGACTGAGCCCTGTGCGAATATCTCCTATTGTCCAGTTAACTGCACCTACGGGCTATGGACTGAGTGGATTCCAAATGCCTGTCCCATCACCTGCTTCAATGGGACTGCTTTCCATCAGAATCGGAGCAGAGAAATTGTAAGGATAGCGAAATATGGCGGAATAGAGTGCAACGAAAGTTTGGAAGAAGGGACACAATGCAACTCCGGACCCTGCAAGAACTGCAGTGTAGAACCGTGGTCTGAATGGTGGAGCGCCTGCAGCGTTACCTGCGGGCAAGGCTACACCTTCAGGCATAGAGCGGTCAAGGATGTAATGGAACCAGGAGGTAAACAAATAAGGATACGCATATATTTAGGATGAAGCGGACAGCATCTCATTTGGTCAACCCAACCAGGCCCGCACCCAGAATTTTGAAAAGGGAGGGGGGCAAGGTAAAATGTAACGGGGGGGTCTGGGGGCGGCGCTTCCCAGAAGTTGAAATTTTTTTGCATTTTTGCCCCAAAACAGGACGTTAATTTGTAGCAAAAAGTAAATTATCGCGCCGACGGCGCGAAATTTTTTTAAAAATAGCTGTTTTTGCCATGAAAATAGCAAAAATTTTCCATTTTGTCATCCCAAAAGGGGGGGAGGTCTAGACCCCTTGAACCCCCCTGGGTGCGGCCTTGAACGCAACAGTAGGTCAACTATTCAGTTGTTCAAAAATTAGATAAACAGAGAAGGATTAGTAGACCAGGGACAACTGAAAAGAGTTTAACGTCCAACTGGTGGGAAGGAACTATATACCAGAGATGAAACCGGGTCACTATTTGCTGACCCGGTGACCCGGTGACCCGGTCGACCCCTGACCCGGTGACCCGGTATTTTTGAAAATTCAGGTTTAAGCTTGGAAAAAATTATAAATACTTATACAGGGGTGCGGTGACTGTTTTTTGATTCTTTTGGACATTTTGGGTGTCTAAAATGAGAAGTTGTGAAAGATTTTTGCTTTACTTAAGGTCACATTGGAAAGTAAATATTGTTAATAAACCGAAAAAAATCAAAACTGATTTGCACTTCCCACTCAATGTGAAGTAAACTACATAACTTTTTGAATCAAATAAATTGGAACAAAATACTTTCCCAAAGTCATCGCATCATTTAATTTTAGCTATAGAGCTTAACGTAGCACCTTTGAGTTTTATTACCATATACTTTAGTAAAATATTTTATTTAGTTGTATGGTTGAGGGTATCTCTCAGCGAAGATTCTTTGGAATTAGTCTTGCTTATGGCTAGGATTCAGATTAATATTCTATTAATAAAGTGAAACCCAAATCCATTAGTTCCTAAAGATAGTAAGCCATAACAATTAGAAAAAATGCAAAGCAAAACTAGGAATCTGTGAACCTCGTTTTGCTGAGATTTTTCTTCTTACCGAGATTTGAAACACAAAGTCTGACCCCCTCCCTCAAAAATGATAGCAGAGGTGAAAAATCACTTACAGTAGATGGAGCAACATGGAATATTTTAGATTTCAAAATAAAGATTTCTGACTCTCTGGTTTATGTTCTAATTTTCATTTTCTAAGTTAAGATCCAACGCAATCGTAGTTTCAAACATATAGATCTAAGCTTGACAGGACATAACAAATATTATGAGGACACTACAACGATAAGCATTTTAAAAACTACACGTTTAAGTTAACAATATTATAAACATAAGAAGTTATTGCTAGTTTTTGAGTAATTGTTGAAGTTTTCAGGTGGTGAAAACTGGTAAAATTTCTGAAAAATATGCTTTAACAACAAAAAATTTCCTCCAATCAAAAATACCGGGTCAAGACCGGGTCAGAGCTCCTGACCCGGTGACCCGGTCCATATAGTGACCCGAACTGACCCGGTGACCCGGTTTCATCTCTGCTATATACTCAAATTATAAGGATTAGTTAACTAAACTGGAGGGAGGCTTTAGAAGTGGAGTTGACTGATGAAAAAACCATCGAGCAGTTGGTTTGTAACAGTTTGATGGGCCTACTCTACTTCTATATAGTTTCTTAGAATAAATATATATATATATATATATATATATATATATATATATATATATATATATATATATATATATATATATACAGTATACATATATATAGTACGGCAAGGCATAAACATTTGAAACTGAGGAACGTATCTAATAAGGGTTGGTTTACAGTCAAACTAGGTCAAGAATAGACTCTAGACAGATAAGTTTCTATATCTATACGTTTTGGCCTGAACTGAATATCAGACCGAAGTGAAACTCAAAGTCCCAATTAAACGAAAAATATAATCTCCAGAAATCTCAGATTTTGTCTCGGCGACGACTCTGTCAGAGTATTACTCTTTTTTTCAGGATTTTGCGAAGACGGATTAATCGAACTGAAAAACTGCACCGTTAGCTGTCCAGCGGAGTGTGTCTCAAATGTCTTTCGTATGGAGTGGACGCCGTGGTCCAACTGTACCCAGGATTGTGGAAAGGAATGGAAGTCACGAACACGGGCCTGGCTCCGAGCGGAGATGCCACAGTGCGGAGACATAACCGATGAAAGACCCTGCAATAATCTCACCAAATTTTGTGTCTCAGAATTCGCCTCAAACTGCCTCTACAGTTACTGGACAGGTTGGAGTGACTGTAATGCCACCTGCGGCAAAGGATGGACCACCAGAAACCGATTTGTTCTCCACGGTTCCAAACAGTGCGTTACCACCGGGGTAGAAAAAAACTGCGATACGAGAAAAGTGTGCCCTGCTGATGCCGCCGCGGGAAGTGGGAAGAAGGGAAAAGCCGGGATAGCAAGCTGGCAAATTGCTGTTGCAGTTATTATGGTGCTAATTTTGATCGCAGTTGCCGTAGTGGTGGTCCTATATGCCATCCGATTGGTGCGACACAAGAAGGCGGCGAAAACGGGGAAAGTGCCTGCCAAGACTACGGAACCGAAGAAAGGTGTCCAGATAAAGTCAGGAAAGACCAAAACTACGCCACCAATGAAGTCACCAAAAAAGGGTTTCACGCCCATACCGACGACAAAATCCCAGGTCACTCCTAAAGCGACTCCCTCTGCCAAATTTTCTTCGAAAGCAAAAATGGTTGCTCCGGCTAAAGGGCCACCGCTCAAAAAAGTCTCACCCTTGAAAGTTTTCAAGACAAAGTAACATTGAAATATGGGTGAACAAATCCTTACCTGATAAAGCCAAACACGTATCTATTTTTATTTGTTTAGAATTTTCCAATAAATTCTACTACTCGCGTCTTATCTAATAACTGGAGTTCAGAGTTGGTTAAGTCAATTGATTATGGTACTTAATAAATCGATGTTGAATTAGTCTAGACGGGATTTAAAACTGAATAGTTTATGCCAGTCCTAGAACCAGAACCGACACAAATTGAAATCTGATCGAACGCTCGCGAGTTAGCGACTATGTAAGTACTAAATTCATAATCAAGGTTTTAGCAGCACCGCCAACAAAAAAATGTAAAATCAAAACTAAATGCATGCTTTTACTGCAGTTAATTAAATACGCAAACATGGCAAACATTGACATAAAAATGTACAAAGAACTTACTTGTGAACACTAGCGTAGACAGAAAAAGGTTTCGGAGGGGGCAAGCTTACATTTTTCAAACTTAGCCATGAAAATTAAACAGGTCTAAAAGGTCTAAAAAATTTTTAGGAAAAATTTCTGCAGTTAAAATTTTAGAATAAACTTATAAATTGAATTAATTTTCATCAATTCTGCGGCATTAAGCAGTTGAAGGCTGCTGTCTCCGTCCTGTTCCCTGATTTTTCCAGGGGGCTATCCGATTTCAGGGGGCTTGCCCCCCTTGTCCTTCTCTGGCTACGCGCCTGCTTGTGTATAATAATACACAATTGACATGGCATTTTCGCGCGGCGAACTTTCTGAATTGAAATTTTATTTTATCTTAATAATTCATTGATAAGTAAATAATTCAACAGTAATTTTGAATATGAATAGTATTGTTGTACGTATACATGATATGTAAGTATCGTGTTTTTTTTCAAATTTATCAACGAATTCTAGCTCGCGCGTGAAAAGGGCCAACCAAAAGCACGGTTAAGACTATAAAAATTGAAGACAGGCGTGGTAAGATGGGATTTACGTAGAGACTGAAAACAAAAACTGCAGAGGTAATCGACAGCTAATAAATGATTAATAAAAATGCATAAATTGTGCAAAAGATGTAAAAAAACCATTACAGACGGACAATAACTCAGTCAGCGCAAACAGTATCTGTGTTCTCGATGTTTTGAATAATCTCTCCATTAAAGTGTTCAATCGGGACTGGATCCTCGTGTGCTTCGATACCGTCAATTTCCGACGATTTATTCAGAGACGCCATATCCGGAGATTGAGTTTCGGATTTTTCCGGATTCTCTGGAGAAAATTCGGTCCCGGAATCTAATGCGGATGGGATATCTTGATCCACCGTAATCCCGCCCTCAATCAGACCTCCGCATCCGCTTCCTTCACTCTCCGATTCGCCAATCAGATGACTCAGGAGTTCCGACTTCCGCTGCATCTCGCGCTGGCGACGCTCCTGCTCTGCTGCTTTTCGTTTGAGCTCTGAAATAGTTAACAACAGTAAACGACTGATTTAAAGTCAAACACGTTAAAAAAGTTAAACGGATTAAATTAAATTAAATTTGTTTTAATTTTAAATTTGCCAGCTAATCAACTACTGAATCCTAGCCAATTAAACTCAGGCAAATCAAACATGCTTGAAGCTTGAGTATTAAAATTCTTCCTCGTTGCTGAAAGACGAAGGCTGGTAAATCTCAGAAACAGTCAACCATGTTTGTTTCGATTTTAGACTTTAGATATAGGAGGGAGTTATCAGTAGAGAGAGCACAACTAATGCTCCACTCTCATGGTGATAAAGCGCACTAGTGCACACTGCACATACTCACTCATTTCACTAACCTTCAACGGAATTGGCAAGAGCGCTAGTTTGAGCCTGGGCAAAACAATATCGAGCCCTCAAGCTGTCATACAGACGATCTTGGAGACCCAACAATTCTACGGCACGAGATAATTTCCAACTAGCTGAAAAAGGAATTTAAAATTATAACAAATACATAGAACCATAGGTTAACGCGGGGATGGGGGGGTCGGGGGGGGCCCACGCCCCCCCCCCCAACCCGGACAAGGTACAAGCCCTATCGCTGTCGGGGACAAGGGGTAACGAAAAAATGGCCAAGGGGTAACCAAAAATAGCCGGAAAAAATCAGTTTTTACAGTAAAATTTCAAAAAATTTCCGGCTTCGCCGGATTTTTTTAGCTAAAATGTTTAATTTTTCGGGAAAACAGGGCAAAATTATGAAACTTTCCCAAAAATTGAAGATTTTTTGCAAATTTTGACAAAAAATTGCTAATTTTAATAAAATTGGCGTTAATTTTTCGAAAAGTATTACAATTTTTTTCTTGATGTACAAGCCTCCCCTGAAAATTTTGGTTCAAGGTACAAGCCCCATCAACATTTTTTGGGGACAAGCCCCCCCCAGGACTCGACCCTATGTTAATCTATGCATAGAACGATTATATATTTAGGAAACAAAAATCGCAGCTATTTCCTTCGTTATTACTTTATCATTTTTCCAACATTTGCAATACATTTTACGCAATATTTTGCAGTTTTTCAACTTCTTATTTATATACCTTCTTTAACTTTGTCCACTCCTGCATGAGGGTGAAAGAGAAGACCTATCTCCTGAAGCATGTCTCGGGCTATATCAGGGAAAAGACCCAGGCGACATAGAGATGTCCAGAACGTCTCCGGATCTAAATATATAAAGACAAAATCGAACGTAACTACACTATGATTCGAGTCGAGCATTCAGGTTGGTAAGATTTTACGGCGGTATCATTCCCTTTCTAAGGGGTAACTTGTTGAATTTTGACATTTCATTCAAAAATTTAGGGGTAGGGTATTACAAAGGGAGCCCTCTAAACAATTTGTTTTTATCTCGCCTGCTGGCGTTTTCGTCTGCGCGATGACTGGGTGCTTGTTCTTCTTTGTCTTGTATTTTTCGCCCCTGTCGTTCTCCATATCATTTCTATATTATCCTGGAACATCGCTGTTCTGCGTGGGGCTTTCTCTTCTCCCTTATATTATCTTTCCCTCTGGCGTCTGATCGCTTGCCACTCTTTCTCCCATCATTTACCTTCCTCCTCATTCTCATATCCTCTACTTCCTCTCTTCCCATCTTTTTCATTCATCCCTCCCCCCTTTCCTCCTCTCCCCTCTCCCCTTTTTCTCTCTCCCCCTCCTTCCTTCCCCTCCCCATTCCCCTCTCTCTCCTCCCTTCGGCCCCCTCCCCCTTTCCTATCCCATCTTTCTATTTCTTCCTCCACTTTCCGTCCTCCTCCCCATTCTCTTCCCCCTGTCCCTCTTTCTTCTATATCATTCTCTTCTCCTCATACTGCTCCTTTTAGAGTTCACTTTACTTTAGTCTCTAGATTCGTTTATTCTTGTTCCCATATTGAGCATTAAACACTTGACAGGCATCCTTTGAAAAATTATGCAAATGAAGCTTTGCCTGCCTGTATTTCAGTTCATAGTTGAGTGAACTCTCCTTTCCGTCTGTGCTGACTTGTTAATTACATTACGGTGAGTAATTTAGTTTCAGATTTTAGTTTTACTAGACTGACCTGCTGCCAACGGTGTTAAATTTCACAACAATTCCCCATCCTTCATGTTGCTAGAGTTTTTGAAAATTTGAAGTAATCTACTAGTTCACCAAATAATGGTTTGAAAGAGGCACCTTTTAGGAAAATTTGCAGCTTATTTTCGGTCCACTGGGTGGCGGCTTCGATTCCAGGCGTGTTGGGACAATCCGGATAGGGTCCGGGATCGCCTCCAGCGGTTCCGGGAGAGGAGGATGTGGACGGCTGCTGACCGAAACCGTCCGTTTCCGAATAGCCGTCCAAATCGGATTCCACTTTGATTGCTGAAAAAAAGAAAAAAAGAAGTGATGTTTGAAAATAAGCTTACTGTTTCGCAAGTCTAATTAGAAACAACGCAGCTGGTGCAGGCACAGAGTTTAGTCTCTCTATTGCATATATGACGCTACAGTTAATATATAACAGCAAAATTTGAAAGACTTTAAAACTAAATTTTTGAAATTGGTAGATTAATCGCCCCTGAAACGCTTTAAAATTGAAAATTTATTCGCTTTCTATTTCTCACCACTGGCGGACATGGACGGGACACCAAATATGGATTCATGTGAGACGCCGTCTGAGGAGGAGACCACGGCGTCAAGAGGCCACGTTTCTGCTAAGACTTTCCTTTTACTACCAGATCTGAAAAAACGAATTGTGGTTTTCCATCGAATTCAAAGAACCTCGTGAATTCTGGCAACTATATTTTTATTTTCTTTCAGAAAAAGGAGTCAATTTTATTAGAAAGCTAAGAATTAATATTTTTTAATTCACAAACATTGCCATTTTTGTTAGCTGAAATTGTTTGCAGGAAACTATTTATATGCTTACAGTTCAGGTTTATGTTCACTTACCCTCCAAGCAAATCTTGTGGATCGCCACACAGACTTAAGGGGATGGAAGAAGCACCATGTCTGTAAAATTAAGTAAAATTGTTAAATGGTTAATACAAAAATAAAAATGCATAATAACTAACACAGAGACCGCCACTATTGGTGGAACCGGGATCTGAAAATTGTAAAGAGTGGTTCAAATTGAAACTTCACAAAAAATTTCTTTAGTAGATTCAGAAATTTTTCGAACAATGAAACTTTTGTAATTTAGGCAAATACGCTTGTTGATTCCTTTCCTGTTGTTAAATTTGCAAAATTTTGTCAAGAATTAGCAAACTTTTTACAAAATTTGATAAATTTAGGCACCATTCGGGCTGGGTCTAGGACCAGGCCTAAATGGAAAAAGCCTTACAAACTCGTTCTTGCATTCGATCTCATGGCAGCTTTTTAGCCCATAGAAAATCACTTGTACAAAACACAAATATATAGGATCTTAGTTTTACTGCTGTAAATATAGTATATATGAATATATACGTCATGTTTAGGGATGATATATACTTTGATAAAGTATAGGGTCGAGCCGTATCCCTCCGTATTCGTTTGGCGCCATCTCGTTTCTGTACTTCAGCGTAAACCTGAGCGTGATGACGTCGTAAATGCTCTTTCAAATTGCTAGTTACCTAAAGCACATCAAAGAAATGAACGAATTAGCAGTGTGAAATAAGGTTTGGAATTTTTGAATTTTATTTTTAAATTTTAAATTTTACAGTAACACACATCAGGCTAAACTTGTTTGTTCCGTATGGGATGCTTACTTTTCTGTAAGCTAAGACGACGTTCACAGAAGACCTCTAGAACTGTGTTAAACCTTAAACCTGGCGAAAGCTTTCACACAAATGTGTGTTTCAGGTTGCACAAGTTAATCTGACTAAAGGGGACTACGGTACTTTATTAACGTTAGAGTACGAGTTGTTAGAAAGTATATCCCACGGGATTTATTAGTTAACAAGCAAAGACGGGATTTTCTGGACCCTTAGTTAAGAATGGGATCATCCTTAAGTAACTTTTACTGATCGATGATTTTGGAAAATTAATCAGAGGGTTACGGTTACACCAAGACTACATAATGATAAGAGTATGTATCTAGGTATGCTCTCTGTTATCGGAGCAAAAACTGGGATGCTCTGCTCGCTATGTACACTATAATGTACACTTAGTCCTTAATAGGACTGTTGGTTGGGATAAGAGTAGGTTAATCCAGACTGTTACCTACGACGTAACTTCGACCCGTATGCGAGACAAAAGAATGTACTCATTTGAAGGTAACGGCTGACCCTCCCCCGCAAATCAGTGCCTGGTCGAAGCAGGGGTACATACGCTTGTGTGTTAAAGCTCGAAGCATAAGCTATGCGTGCGCTAACTAATTATGTGTGTGCTTCGAGCATTAGAAGACAACATAGCGCCCATGAAGTGATGGATCCAATTTGCGGTGGGAGGGTCAACTATTTTGATCTGGTAACAAGGCATACTCTTATCATGTACTCTTCGTTAAACGTTCATGTAGACATGGTTGATTACATATACCGGTGCGACAAGGATGTGAGTACAGTTTCTGATACTCGGCTAGCCTAGCCCGACAACCTACCGTAATCCATAGATTAAGTCAGCCAGCAGTCTAGCACCTACTGTTTAGGTTTCGAATTCAAACCTAAGCTTTGTTCGGTTACGCCTTGATAAATGGTGGAAAGCCAGCCTAGTTTACCACAAGTTGTGGCTTTGGTTTACGAATTAGCTGATCAGTTCAGGATGTAACTTAAAATCCTATAAGATCCTCCTCCTTGTTAAGCAAGAACTTATTAGCAGGTTTGTAAGATAAGTCATGTATGGGTTTAAAAACTATATGTAGTAAAGCTTACATCTGAAGTAATATTGCAAAAATAGATATTACATTGACTGACAGAGATCAGATCCTATGTTGTTGTTAGCTGTCTATTAAACAGACATACTTTGGTTTCAAAGCTAGAACAAGTGGCGCACTGTTGTTCGAACCATGGCCAACTTTATTGGCAATCTGGACAATTTCAATTATGACTCTGAAATTGATGAACAAAGTCAGGCCCTCTGTGTTATAAATACACATTTAGGCCTATTCAGATACAAACGGTTACCTTTCGGGGTGTCGTCAGCGCCTGCGATATTCAACAAGAAAATGCATGAAGTGTTAGCAGGTAGCAAAGGAGTTGCTTTCTTTTTTGATGATGTTGTCGTAACCGGGAAAGATGATGCAGATCACCTAGCCAATTTACGTGAAGTATTCCGACGTTTTGCCCAACATGGATTCAAACTTGGCAGAGCCAAGTGTGTATTCGGTGCAGAAAGAATTGCATATTTGGGCCTGTCCATAGATGAAAATGGAATTCAGCCGTTAGAAAAAAAGATTCAAGCAATCGCTGAGATTCCGATTCCGAAGTCTGTACACGACCTCAAGGTTGTCTTGGGCAAAATCAACTTCTATGCCCCGATGATTGAAAATTTAGCGATTGTTGCAGCACCGCTCCATAAACTGTTGAAAAAGGATGAAGAATGGATGTGGACCAACGAATGCCAGCAGAGTTTTGTGGCACTGAAAGAAAAGCTCAATCAAAGGCCGATACGAGTACCGTATGATCCCGACAAAGACTTAGTCTTAGCTTGCGATGCTTCGCCATACGGGGTCAGTGCGGTGCTATCGCATCGTCTTCAAGATGGATCTGAGCAATTGATATCAGCATCTTCAAAATCATTGAATTCGCAAGAATAGAAATTTGCACAAATAGACAAAGAAGCTTTTTCAATAGTTTTTGGCTTGAAAAAATTCTACCCTTACCTGTTTGGCAGAAAATTTATCCTTGTTACCGACCACCAACCCTTGCTCAAGATCTTCGGTCCTTACAATGGAATTCCCGCTTATGCAGCCAATCGACTTCAACGTTGGGCAATCTTGTTATCAGGTTTTGATTATAGTATAGAGTATCGGCGATCCAAGGACAATGGCAATGCTGACTGCTTATCACGTTTCCCGTTACCGCCTGACAAAGAAGAAGTCAATACGGATAACACACAAGCTGAAATTAACGAATTACACAACGATCAAGTCTCACAACTTCCGGTTACATCAGCAGCGATTTCAGAGGCGATCGAACAAGATAAAGAGCTGAACAGAGTTCTCTCACACACACAAGCTGGATGGCCTCATCACTTGCCGCCTAAAGACAAAGATTTATTACCGTATTTCACAAGACGTGAAGATATCTCCATTTCCAATGAATGTCTGTTCTGGAGGGATCGCGTCATCATACCGGCTAGTTTAAGACCCAAAATTCTGGCCGAGCTTCATGTTGGACATGCAGGTAACACAAGAACCTTTGGCCTAGCCCGACGTTTTGTCTGGTGGCCCGGAATTACTGAAGCCATTAAAAAGAAAAATGCCGCCTGTCAAGACTGTGGTCATACAAAGGAGAGTCCTAGATCGATTTCGAAGTACAACAAGTGGCCGCTAACATCAATGCCTTGGGAAAGAGTGCATATCGATTTTCTCGGACCAGTCAACAGACAAATGTGGTTTGTTTTGGTCGATGCTCATACAGGGTGGCCGGAAATATTTCCCGTCCCTGCCATTACCACCGAACGAACTCTTGACTGTCTCCGCAATATCTTTTCGAGATACGGAATCCCAAGAGTTATTGTATCTGACAACGGCCCCGCGTTCATCTCTGCTAAATTCAGAGTTTTCTGCGAAACGAATGGGATAAACCATTTGTTTTCGCCTCCCTATCATCCGAACTCTAACGGTTTGGCGGAACGCATGGTGCGCACCTTCAAAGCGTTCATGCGGCGTGCGGGATCAGATGTCAACGCTATCTATAAATTTTTGCTCTCCTACCGCACCACACCCAACCCCGCGTCCAACCATTCTCCTGCAGAACTATTGTTCAAGTTTCCGGTCCGGACTCGGCTTTCCCTATTAAACGATGGGAAACAGACCGTATACCCGCTCTTCCCTAAAAGGTCGTTTGGTATGGGGGAAAATGTTTGGGCTAAAAACTATGGGTCAGGAGGTAAATGGGTGCCCGGGGTTGTGACAGGGATCAAGGGCAATTTTATGTACCAGGTAAAGGTTAAAGACGGGATTTGGACAAGGCATGTGGATCAACTACGATCAAGAAAGGCTGACTTTGCTACGGGTCAACAGCCAAGTTACGATGACTGGTTTTACGCTCCTGAAGGGCTCAATGTACACCGGGGGCGTCAGCCTGATCAGGGTATGCCCCCGCCGCAGATGGAAGATGCTCCGGTACAGGCAGCCGGGGCAAATTCAGGAGTTCGGCCCAGGCGACATCGACAATGTCCAGAGATGTTTGATCCAGTCTCTGGAAACTTTTTCCGACGTCCATTGCCTGTCTATCGCTAGGACAGTTTTCAGTTAAGAACAAAGAGGAGTTGAAGTAATATTGCAAAAATAGATATTACATTGACTGACAGAGATCAGATCCTATGTTGTTGTTAGCTGTCTATTAAACAGACATACTTTGGTTTCAAAGCTAGAACAACATCTAATAAAGACATATTAATAATCTGTCATATGTGAATATACATATATGACTAACATATTTTACAGTTTACATATGTAAGTTTCAGTTGGTAGTTTAACTATAAATAGGTACACAAGTCTTGAACAATAATTAATAAATTTCTATTTATTGGACGTTTACCTTTCCAGGTATAACCCGGCCACAGGTTTGCTCCTCGGCGAGTTCAACCTTGCATATACAACAATTTTCAGCCAACAGATGCTCAAAGTATTCATGAACGCAGCTTTCAAGGGGTCTCCCAGACCGTGACAGCATGCCCCCTACCTTCAAATCAGGCATTAGATTAGCAAAATCGTTCATTTTGAAGGATTAAGCTGAAACATATACAGTTCATGTTTAGGGCAATTAAAGTTTGTGCCTATAAAGGATATATGATAAAATGGTTCCTAAACCGTACAATTCTACGTCATCTCGAAAAACGCTTGCATATAATCTGGCACTGACTAAAAATGTTATATACAAGCTATATGCATACTACAAGAAAAAATTGAATTTTAAAGAGGGTAATAAAATAGCGTGACGAATTTTAGCGAGAATATTTGGTAAATATTTGTTTTCAAACTTTAGCGCTTTTAAAAGTTTTATCTAAAATTTGTTATGGCGTAGCCTGGCATATTTCGATAGGCAGAATTACAAAAAGTTTGATGTAGAAAATAGCCAAGGGAATAAGCTGCAATATTTAAGTACTAAAACGAGCGAATTTAAAATCAACACCTGCGTAGTCTGAAACTTGATAAAGAGCAAAATATTCATTCTTTTATCGCAAACTGCGCGGGGCCCCCAAAAGCTAAACATGAAAATGGCTTTTACGAAAATTTGTTGTCAAGTCTAAAATATCTATTTTGCTTCTACAAAGCACACTTAAAGGGGCGGCCCCACAACGGTTCCAAGCTTAAAGCAGACGCACACATACGTACACACACACACCAACCCGAGTTATAAACGGGGAAATCAATATTGAATTTAAAATGCAAAGGCAAATTACCAAGTAGAAAAAGTAGTTAAATTATCTGGACCGAGCAAAATTTCCCCGTCTCTAGGAAATTCCCGAGTCAGCTTAAACGCTGCTGCTAATATTTTCAAGAGCATACTAAGGCCTGTCTATAAGCAAAAATTGTTCTCACACACACGCACACACTCGCACACATCTAAAACTCTGTAGCCCCCAAGAGTCGTCTGGATATTGATTTTCGTCACAGGGACTAGATTTTAATTCAAATTCTGATTAAATTACACTCTCTTTCCAGACCCCGACTTTGTGGGCACAAATAAAAATGGTCGTATTTAAGTCTTGCCTGTCTGCTCAATTCATACATAAAAGCCATAATATGAGCAGTTTGTGCAGGGCCCGAGACAACTGAAATTGTTCAACTTGATAAGAAATTCATGGAAAACACTTTCAAAAGACTAAACTTGGACAAACAAATTCAGAGGGAAAACCTTCGCATTTGAAAATTTTTTAAGCCATAAATTACTGTTTGGCGAAAGGAATTCTTAGAAAATTTTATTAGATAGTAACACATAGAAACTAATTTTAATATTTATATTTATAATTTTAGTTTTCTAATTAAAATAAAATAGGACCAACAAAATTCAGTCTTTTTTCCAGAAGTCTTTAGTGAGAATGTTTTAATGCTCTCAGTTTGGTGCGATTACGATTATATTACGATTACGGTGTGATTATCAGAGTATTATCAAAAGCTAAAGTGAGTAATGATTATCAGTAACATATTAATTTGTTGAGTTTGCTAAAAATGAATCCTCTCTTCCATCAGAATAAAAGCTCAAATACTTCATGGAATATAACTAGACATAAGCAAGCTATAAACTCAATATTTCCTAGCGCAAGTATTTTGTTAGTTTTACTGAAATTTTTAATGGCGAGTTAGCTTGAAAAGATACTAAAATAAAAGATCGTTATCGAAACAAATGATTGAATATTTGAAAATGCTGTCTCCACACGATGCACTTCACTAGTGAAAGTGTCCTTAGAATTTACAAAACAACGCAGGAAACTAATCCAAGCAAAAGAGTTTACTACACTTACAAAAGTAAAAAGACCAGTTTAAAAATTGAACATTTTAAATTTCATGTACGTAGATATATAGTCCTGGAAATTTTTGATTTAACGAGTTATTCGCAATTTTTAACACAAACACTTAAATCACGCATACAGGTTGTGGTGTGGCTTTAAAATTTTGCCTCTGTGACAGTCGAGAACATGTGTGGGTAGAAAATTGCTATTGATTTTAAAAATTTGTTTAAAATATATTAGGACGTCCAGAGTTCAAATTTAAAAGCAGTTTTGAAGTTAAAATTTTGAATAAAAACTTTTTTGAAGGTTGTCTTTTAATGCACTGGTTTTACTGAAAAATTGCCTGTGCATATACACTTTTGCATTAATACGTATATATACTCTTACTACTGTGAAAGTTACAAAAGTTAGAATCTGTAAAATCTGTAGAAAAGCAATCTTTTAAACATTCACTGCTCCCTGTAAATTCAATATAATTCAAACTGAATGCCGAAAGTCAAAAGATTTTTACAAAGTCAAAGCGACACAAGATTTCACACTAACTTCCCTAAACTTTCATTGTGACAACACTCGTGCTAGTTCGAAGAAAATTCAAATATTGTGACTTAAAAACAAGGTCTGCGTTTGCCGTAACTGAGAGTGGGGAGTGTCAACTCCCTAAAGGCATCAGTCCCCAGATTCCTGGGCCAGTGTTTAAAACTCTGAGAACCCGGGGTTAGACCTTACGCCGGGTGATTTCGTTATCTTTAGCACGGAACTCGGGTTGGCTACAACTTTGGCTTACAGTTTCATAGGAGTGTCTGCCTAGCTGACGTTAGGCCTAGGAGAATTTCTAAGCTACACTTAGGAGCTGATTCAGAGAATTGAGGTTCTAAAGGTTCTCCGAACCCTAACCTTGCTTTTGTGTTACGTAGTTATATGTAGCTGAATTTATATACTGTATTATTTCAGAAGAAATGTTTTGACACTGTTTCTTGGCTGACTCATAATGGAAGTTTTGAAATTAGGAGTGCAGATCCTCCGAAACCGACAAAAACGGGTAGGCCCCACCCCTCGGTAAGAAGAAAAGAAGGTTAGACCCTTCAGCAATGTTTACCAAAATGTATGCTTACTTTTTAAGTAAATTTTAACGATTTTTGAAATGATTCCTTGAAAAATCACTGAAAATTGTTTAATGCGTTCTAGAATCTCTCAACACAATCCTTAATATTTTCCCTTCTCTTCACAGTGGTCAAAGAATACCCGTTTATTGACCATCCAGCGTATGTGACGGAGAGAAGATACTGTAAACATTAATAAAAAAGCAATGTTGCATTCAATTGTAATATTCAATTAAAATGACAGATAGTGATAGTAAAAATAGCAATTGCTGATACTAGATGAAATACTAGCAAAAAACGTAAGGTCTCAGTTGCGATATCAAGAGTACATAATACATAAAGGCCGTTTCACACGATCAAAGTTTGATCAAAGTTTTCTTTGTCAAACTTTGATGAACCTGGACTTTGATGGAAATTTGATCGTGTGAAACGCCGTCAAAGTGAGCATCAAACTTTGATGGAACCATCAAAGTTTGGTTGTTTGAAGAGCGACTCCATCAAAGAAATTTGATCAAACAGCCAATCAGAATACTTGAATAATCCAGGAAAATTTTAGTGTAGTGTTTATTTTCCATGTTTTTATTGCTGCTATTGCACTTGCAGCTTGTATGTGTTTGAGTCGAGATAGTTCTTCCTGCTATTTATTGATTCTTGAAAGAAACGAACAGTTGGAATTTAATTGATTTTGATTGATTTTAATTTAATTTAATTTAACTTTGCATGCCCACCCAACACAAAACTTTTGAAACTGGAAAAGGGAGAATTCCACAAGCGAGATCGACTAGCGGCAGAATTCACTTTACAAAGTCTATTAAGGGGAGGTGTCCATCATGAAAAAATTAAAAGGGAGGCAACAACTGGAGGAGATCCTACTTTAATTTTAAAACCCTTTTTAAATTTAAAAAATTATTAAAGTGCCAATCGGGCAGCAAGGCATGAGAAAACGAAAGGGATTACTACTTTTCCAGCCATGGCTTTTCGTTAGCTTACGAAAGTTTCCCAACAGACTGAACACAATAATCAATTCGCAATTATTAGTTTTGAAATTGTATCAGAAATATATTACATAGTTATATATTTTGAAAGAGCTAATCAAATTTTGTTTTACACAATGCAACAATATATAATGCAAGCAAAATAATGTAATTTTGAAGTAACCGTCCGTCAAAGTTTGGCGCCAAATGTTTGAACGTGTGAAAGCAAGACTTTGATACTTAAACTTTGACTCAAAGTTCTTTGACAAAGAAAACTTTGACCAAACTTTGATCGTGTGAAACCGCCTTTAGAGTGTGACAGCAGGCAAGCTCTCTGTTATCAGCTGTAGGTACATGCTATGTTCGCTAACGGCTGACCCCCCCCCCCACAAACGTGTATGTGCTCTTCAAAGAAATTAGCACGCTATCTTTGCGTGTTAAAGCTCGCAACAGACGCACATTGAACCAACTGAGTAGTTGTGTTTTCGAGCTTCAGCATGCAAGCGTAGCGGCCAAATTTCTTTGAAGAGCACATACACATTTGTGGGGGGGGTCAGCCGTTAGCGTGCAGAGCATGTACCTACAGCTGATAACAGAGAGCTTGCCTGCTGTCACACTCTTATATATTATGTACTCTTGGCGATATTATGTAACTAAATTTAGATTTAACCAAATATAGAAAGGGTATGAATTTACTCTACAGATTGTGTTAAAAAAACTGTTAGCAAAGCAACTAACATACAACTACACATAGCAGGCCTTGAATAAATTAATGCTGATATATAATTTTCAGAAAATTATTAAACAAAACCTATATATCAAATATTCTGGAGTTCAGATAAATTCAAGAAAGAGACACATGAAATATTTGGCAGAACGAAACGAATTGTCAGTATGCATATTTCAAGCCATTAAATAAATTTCAGTGTAAAATGTGGGTTTGAATTTAGGCGATTTCAACACAAAAATTCAAAAACTAGTTTGACCCTCGAAAAATTGTATTTTAGTTGGAAAGGCGAATTATCTGTTTTGAAGTGATGTGAAAATGTATAGTAGCAAACTTTTCGCAGAAATATTGCAGTACATACAATCTCGTATTGCACTGCGATAATTTTGGAAAATTTAATACTGAATCGCAAAATCAGGTCGGTCTAGAGTTTAAAATTAGAATTCTGCTCCAGTCGAGGACACGTTGCATTTAAAATTTTCGCAGCAAATTTAAGACGACAAAGTATTCTTGGAAATATTGTCGAGTGCAAGTTTATTTCGCAAGGAATTTGTTGAACCCCACACAGGTATACGATTATTGGTTTTCCCGAAATAAAAGCTACATATCATAACATTTTTGAATGATTCTACTAGTTTCTCTTTATCATGTGGACTGTTAACTACAAGAGTTTATAATAGGAAGAGAAAGACAATCAACCTTCCTTCCTAATGTATAAAGCTTGCAAATGTTCGAAACATTAAGGCAGAAATCTCGGGGGGGGGGCATCTCTGCGTGTAAAAAAACACGAGACATTTTTCAAAAACGGGCGTTTTCGCTGAATTAAATACTATAACCTGAGCTAGGAAAATCCTACTGTAATATTTTTGTTGCGTGAAAAGAGATCCTTTATATAGAGATCCTATTTATAGGTATAACATTACATTTCGGTTTAGGCAATCTATTACAAATCCGGCAATAAAACATCCTTTCCACAAAAATTCAAGGAATTTAATAATTTTTTCAAAATGCCTTACGTTGTTGCCGCATTTAGATTACCTGAACCCAGAGTTCGAAGTGGGTCGCAATTTCGTGACCCGCAGGTTTCCGAGACCCGCGGACCCCTGACCCGCGACCCACTGAGATTTTGTCGACGCACTTGACCCACTTCTTAAATTTGGATATTTTTGCTTAGATGCATCGAGCAAAATTAACGCTTTAAAAATGTATATAGTAGGGATGGGATGGGCAGCGGTGCGGTTTTACCGCGGTTCCCGCGGCGGTTACCGCAGAGCTGCGGTATGCGGTAATGAAGGAAAAACCGCGCGGTTATGGCGGTTACCGCCGATTCTGATAACCGCTGGTAAACCGCTGTTTTTATTATAGTTTTTGCTTGAAAACCGCAAATTTGGGCTTATTTTCAACAGGATTTTTAAAAAACATTCCAAATGAAAGTTTCACCGAAATATTTTATGTCTGTCCGGAATTTTTGAAAATTTGTAAAACTTGGCGACTTGTGCTACTTTGCTACTGTGGGAGACGTGCAGTGCACAGGCATTACGCTAGCAGACAAGTTTGTCAGAGTTGAGCTGGGTTAGTTGTCAGCTGTCAGAGTTGAGCTGTACAGCGGTTGTAATCACTAATACAGAATCCCAGTCGAAAATTGTAAGCTGTGAAATATTGAATAAACTAATTGAAAACTATCGTGATATATGTAGTATTTTGCATTTTAAAGCCAACAGAAATTTTGAAAACTTGCCCGACTGAGTTCTAATTAACCGATCAAGTCGGGTGTTTGTAAATTTTTTCAAAAATTATGATTCTTGCAAAAAATATATCGGAGAATTACTGAGAATGATTTTGTGAAACCAGAGTTTGCTACATATGCAGATTCAAAACATTAAAGAGCAGTCATGTCAGATTTTACTTCTAGTTAAGGATTTCTTGTTATATTGTTCATTTATAAATTTAAGAAATAACCTGCTCTTAGATACGCCCTTATTCCCTTGCCCTTACCATGCTGCTATTCAATCAAAATTTCTGACTTTTTAGCTCATAACTTCATAAGTGCAACTTCACTCTGTTTTTTGAAATAAAATAAATCTGCAAGCAAGAAATAGCAAAACAGTAATCCAACGACACCAAAACTGCTGCAATCGCTAATATATTTTAACTACAAAAACAGCAAATGAAAAAATGTGGAAGATACCAAGTTTTTAGGAAAAATTAGTAATTTGAATGCGGTAACCGCGCTTTGATTTAACCGCGGTTACCGCCAAAAATAAGCGGTAAAAACCGCGGTTAACCGCGCGGTAACCGCGCCAAAAAAGTGCGGTATGCGGTAATGAATATCTGCTACCGCGCCCATCCCTGTATAACAATATATTAAAACCTTCAAACAAAACTTTGGCGTTCACAGCTAACTCCATCAGATTTCATCTTCGTTTTCATCAATTCTGAGAATGCTATGCTATCGCAAAAGTGTTGGGGACTAGTTGGGACCTCGATCGGTCAGTAGAATCAGTATTTAGGCAATGTTTTGAAGATAGTCTAGTTTCTTGCAGTAAATTCGTAAAAGTTCAGTTCATTCTTGTTTATTTTTTACAGCTAAGTGGCAACTACCACCGCAGTGTTTATACCTATATGCATAACACTGTCCACTCCTAACTTTGATATGATAGCAAACTACCATTTTAGCAGTTTATTTATATTCATATTTTATTTTAACAGTTTATTAGCACCAAAAAATTAGGAATGATCATCACTCCTTGAACTATGTCGAAACTTTAAGCTTGACATAATGACTATGTCCGGGAGATATTGCTGAAATATTTTTGACTAGATTCAAGACAGAATACAAATAAATAATTTTATCATAAAAGCAATATTATAATGTACACAGATATCCAAGAGCCAAAAGTTAGCGAAAAAATGAAAATTTAACATAAATTGTAAAATTTCTGGTGAAGTTAGCCGAAAATTTAGCGTAAAGATGGCGTGAACAAAAATAACTCTTGACCCGCTCTGACCCGCGGGTACCAACTGACCTGAAAGTCGACCCGCGGGTACCACGACCCACGGGTACCACGACCCACGGGCACCCGCGACCCCCTTCCAACTCTGCCTGAACCGAACTATATACATAATTTCTACATCTTTGAAAAGATCTCGTTCTACGCAACATAAAAATTATTGTTGCACGACTTTTCTAGCTCAATGCGAAACCTACCGCTATAGAAAAATGTCAGCGTGCTATATATGCTGTTTTACGTTGAGAAGGCCCCCGAGATTTTTAAATTAGGAAGTGCTGAAACTCTTACTCTTCCTGCTATAAAATCTTGCTAACTATATGGTGACGTTAAGAACTGTTGAACGGATGACTGAATGACCGCGCCTCACCACTTTCCATACCCTTCCCATAGCTGTCAAACAAAGTAACCTAAAGAAGAACGGAGCACGAAGAAGTTAGCTAAGAATTTAATTTTGTTCTGGATTTTAACTTAATAAAGCTTTGGTACAATGTGTGATATTTTCTTTTTTATAGTTGTATTCGGATAAAAATTAAAATAATCTGACAAAAATTTGAAATTGACTGCAAATTAGGTATATATGTGGATACTCAGGATGAGAGAATGAGAATGAGAGAATACTTCCCTGAAACTGTTGTTGCTTTCTTTTCCAGCATCGCGTAAAACTACTCTATTTTTCCTTGAACTGTCCCAAAAATGAGTACCTGAACCGTATTTTGTGCGACTTGATCAGTTTGTACAATCATTCACGAGAATGGAAACCTGCGGAGTCTAAGTCCTCTATATTTCAAAGAATGTTTATAGTAAACAGTGCCCTAAAACCCACAACTTAAAAACTCCCTTCGCCTCCAGTAAGGGAACCACCGGCAAATTTTTATACGCTCACCCAACTTGTTTCTGGTGAGCCAGTTAGTTAGTTACGTTTTCTAAGCTAACCATTCAAGTTTTTCTGCGAACCTTCTTCATTTCTTTATTGGTAATGTGCCGTCCCAATTTCAACTGCATTCACTAAAGTCTGAAAAGATGTGGAAAGCGAAATTGTTTTCTTTATATCTTGAAAGCTCTCGATAGCTATCATAAAGTATAGATTTTCTGAACATGTCTGAAGAGATCATTCTCACCACGAAAAGAAATGTTTGAAATCCTCTCCAGCAGGCAATTTCGAAAGGCGTCGTATTTATACGTTCAGAAAGATAGGTAAATGCTAGCACCACAAACACAAATATGCTTCTGATTTCTCTTAATGCCAAAACGGCATACCACTGTCGTTATATAGCACTAACATCCTGCATCTTAAGGCTGTTTAAAATGTCATCTCTTGTCTTACCTACTCATAAATTGTTGTGGCCAACAATTTTAATATCTATGTATATAAAAGATTAACTTGCCAGCTTTTCTTGCGGTGGAGGAGGCTTTGATCTGCCATTCGATAGCAAAAAAATCAAAATAAAAACTCCGTCAAATTAAAATCAAGATCTCTGCTAATTTGGTGAGCAGCTGTCAAGCGGTCAACAGAGGAGACAATCTGCCTGCCATCATCTGATTGGTTGATGCTAAGTTGGTAGTGAGTCACAACATTTGTGTTCCGCAGTGCTACCCACAACCTTTGACTCACTTAGGTAAAGGTAAAAGGTAAAGTTAAGTTTTCTAACTTAAGAAAAGTAAACTTAAGTTTCCCCCAACCCAATCACCTGAGCAAATTCCTAAACATTTCCTAAATTAGAATTCTGAAATTTCAACCGGTTAAAATCTTCCCCACACTGGAGGGAGAAAATTATGTTCAAATTGTTACTAGTCTCACAGAAATGCACTCAGAATGCTCAGAGCTGCCAGTAGCTTAAGGTAAGGTGCTGGTGGAGGACTTAGAATTTGTGGAAGATTGCTTACATGATCAAAAAAGTTGTGGCTAACTCGGCTGCCTAAAAGGACAGGTGGTGCAGCAGACAGCCCAGAAAACCTATGTCGTCTGAAATACACAAAGGTTAGTTGACCCATATCATTACTTCAGGGAAAGAAATGCCGGATCTTATCCTCGGATTGCCGGACAGCAGTAAAGCCTGGAGTGGCATCTCGAATCATGAATGCATCCGTGGAAGGGACAACCCCTGCGCTACTGCACAGCAATTTAGCAACACATTTACCAATTATCTATCAACAAACAGAGGAACTTATTATGACAAACACAGACTATTCTATAGCATAAAATAGTTTTTCGTAAATACGAAAATTTTATTTAAATGCATTGTATGCATAGTATAAAACACAAATGTACACATGTACATACAGTAACAGACAAGTACTTAGTTCACAAGTAAACTGCAGCACGGCGGTTATGCTTCGTCAGTAATGTGCGCAGGTGGAGGGGATCCATCTTCCTGAATATGAACTGCAATCAGATCTGTGTAAATGTTCAGAATCACCAAGTAAATACAGAGCAAAATAGGACCAAAGATAGCACCTTCAAGACCCCACCAGAGCATGCCACCAGCAATGGACATACCAGTAACAAAGGGATCGCACAGTCTGAAATTAAAATGTAAGCAACCATCACTTGGATATCATCACATTATGCACATCCCTTGGCCCCAAAAAGGGCAATATCACTTATTAGATCTCTAAAAATCTTAACTTATCAGAGCTTACTTAATTAGTAACTAATTTGTATCCGAGCATGGATTCAGCTCAAATCTACAAACTCCAGCCCAGGCAAGCATAGACCACTCAAAGTGCATTTAGCGCTGTGTATTAAAAGAGTGACACATTCCAGTCACGACGGCTAATATGCAGTAGATATGAGCATACCGTCCCGTTGGCCGGGCCGACATCCATTGGTTAACAAAAATCGGACAGGGCCGGGCCGAGAAATTTTTTAATGCGGGACGTAGCGGGCCGAGGCTGGAAAGACTCTACAGAATCTACTGAAACCACTAAAATTATCTAAACATTTCCCGATTCTGGTTATCTTACAGCAAAATTAAACGGTGCATAGCATAAGTTAGCGTTTCCATAACACTGGACTGAAACTTTTGAAGTAATATTGTCCGGATGGCCGACACAGAACAGACATTTGTCGGCGCTAAGCCGGTTGACCCCCACTTGGAGATAGGCCTTACGCGACGGGAACGAGTCATCCTGTCGCAACTTCGCTGTAAGGGCCATTCCCTCCTACTCCGGGCCTACCGGCATCGCATAAGCTTGGCCGATTCGCCCAGTTGTCCCGACTGTCCTGACCTAGAAGAAACCTTGTCCCATCTCCTGCTCCACTGCCTCTCAAAACAGACTGCAAGGAAACGCAGGTTTGGTCCCGGCCCGTCACTGGATGTCCTCTCGGGGTGCCCTCCCAAGGTGATAGGCTTCCTCCGGGATGTGGGTCGGCTTTAGCCGATCCAGTCATATTGAGATTCATCTCAGAAGACCCAGGAAGAAAGAAGAAGTAATATTGTTAGTAAAATTTTAAAATTTTTTTTGACAGGCCGAGCCGAATTTTGTCAGCATGTAAGCCGGGCCGGGCCAAAAATCCAGCCCCCTTGATTATCTTGCAATGTCCTATTTAAAAATACGTAATTCTATTCTACTGCTCACATAGTTGTGTTCAATAAGATCCCCACAATCATCAGACAGAGTGACCTACTAGAGATGAGCACGGGCCAGATTTTTTCGGCCCGGCCCGGCCCGGCCCGCTCCAAAATCTTGCTCGGCCCGGCCCGGACCGCTGTCAAAACTTTCGGCTCGGCTCTGCCCGCAAACTAACAAAATTCGGCCCGGCCCGGCCCGCCAAAAGAAAATTTAACTAACAATATTATTTCAAAGGCTTTCGTGAATGCTGGAAACGCTAAATTATGCTATGAAATGTTAAATTTTGCTGTAAAACAACCTGAATGAGTAAATGTAATGCCAATTTTAGTGATTTGACAACATTTCTTAGAGTCGAACCGGCCCGTTTCGGCCCGCTCCGGCCCGCTGTTAAAAAATTTCTCGGCCCGCCCGCTAACCAACGAATGTCGGCCTGGCCCGGCCCGCGGGCATCCGGGCCGGGCCGACGGGCCAAAATGCTCATCTCTATGACCTACTTAATTCCAGAATATATGGAGTCGTCCACAAAGTAGCCAGGAACATTGTGCGCAATAAAGAGGAGAATGGCCAGAAACGGTTCCCCGCGAACCAGCCAGAGCTCCAGGATGGCGGGGATGGTGACCAGCGTTGTACCGAAGAATGGAATTGCAGCGAACAAGGCTGCCAAAACTGCAAAACAAAAATTACAGTCCACATATGACATTACATCAAAACTTTTAATAGAATACAAAACGGAAACAGTAGAACAAGTACATAATAATACACTACCATTAAGAGTACACATTGCTTAATAATGAAATTAAAAGATATTCAGCTTGTGCTGGCAAATTCAGTTTAAATGCTATGCTTAAACGACACTTTAGGAGAAAAGGTCAATGTTTTTATGGTAAAAATTAAGAAAGTACATAAATTAGTGATGTAGAGACTATGAGCTACGAAAACAAATGCCAACAAATTATAGCTTATTTTTAAAATCTACATTTTGGACATAAACTGTACAAATACAGAAAAAAGTTGCTTACTTGACGGAATAAAAACAAGATTAACCGCAAACAGAGTGTGGGTTAACCAAGTAAACATCCCATAGAACAGAGCCATTTTCAAGGTTGCTAGAAATATTCCGCTGAAATACATTAAGATACAATAATGCATAATTATAAGAATACATAAGCTAAAATACATAATTAACTCTATACTACTATAAGATAATGCAAAAGTACAGACGACGTGAAAACTTGTAAAAAATATGCATTAATAGTACTAAATAGATTAGTACCTGACAGCTTCCTCAATGTTGTCACAGATTTTAGCAGCACTGTCCTTGCTAGGACTCAAATACTGGAGGACCTCAAGAGGCTTGAACTGACCCCCGCTGGAACTGAGTAGGCCAAGTAGGATCGTTATAAAGACTATCTAAAGATAAGAATCACACCATACCATTAACGAAATGGTTATAAAGTTTTTCAAATTCACAGGAATATAATCAATTTGAAGAAATTCTAAATGCAGCATTTCATGTGATTGCTTACGAATCAAGTGTTGCACGTAACTTATCACTCTATCATATTATCAAGCGTACATAATAGATAATTGTAATAAACTCTTAGGCTAGCATGTAAAAATCATTTAAGGTATGGTCGGTTATTTAACTCGGGACCACCCCCCCCCGTAACTTCCGGGGGGGGGGGGGTCCCACTTTGCACTAAATACACCACGCTTTCACATAAGCGTGTGCCTGATTCAGCGATTGGCCCGTTAGCCTAAGGCTTATGGTAGGTAGTTTATTACTTATTTTAATTAATTAATTATAACTTTAATTAGGTTTAATGTAATAAAAAATTATTCGACAACTTTGTAAAGCATTTTTTGCTCTTTCCAATGATATAAAAATTGTTGCACATTACATTTCTTCGAATTTTTGTATTATGCAACAATTTCTATATCATTGGAAAGAGCAGAAAAAATCGCCAAAGTTGTCGGATTAGTTTTTTGATTGCATTAACCTAATTAAAGTTATAAATTAATTAATAAAACTAACTAATAAATTACCTATCATAAGCCTTAGGTTAACGGGCCAATCAGTGAGCAGACACACGCTTATATGAAAGCGTGTATTTAGTGCAAAGTGGGACCCCCCCGGAAGTTACGGGGGTCCCGGGTTAATTAACCGAGCATACCGTACATGATTTGTACATGCTACCGTAAGAGTTTCTTACTCTTTTATATGTACTCTTGATATTATCAAGGTAAGACGTAACAACTATACTATGCATATTATATACTTCATTTTGAATTTGACTCGCACAAAAATGCAGAATAAGTCATAAACGAACAAAATGCACGATTGCAGTGCCTGAAAACAGCTTAACAGAATATTATGTGATCTATATGGAAAATCATACATACCACATTTAGTACAAAGTCCATCGCGGCAGAACCACTGGCCAAAACTGTGTTCAATAGTCCACCCACGCCACCTGCAAATACCTGTAGATTTTCCAGCAGCAAGCTTCTGAAACTATTTAGCACCTGAAAATAAAACCCTCAACAAGTTATGTATATGCTAAAAT